>RCUC01131888.1:0-70312 GCA_003697995.1 Taxidea taxus jeffersonii | reverse complement strand
TCCTGGCACCCTCGCCGAGGAGGAACAGGGATCCCCAAGGGACAAGGGATGCTCTCCCCATCACCTCAGCTATTCTTAGCATCCTACAGTTACACAAATAGCTACGATTTGTGTGTATTTTCGTGTGTGTGTGTGTATGTGTGTGTGTGTGTTTGGGGCATGGCAGCTGTGTGGATGTGGACATCACAGAGCGTCCAAGTTTGACCACCAAGCAGAATTTGATGAGGCTTCCACCATTGAGATACATGGATGGGCTAGTCTTGTGGTGCTTTGCCTGCTCGGGACAGAAACAGGGAAAAGGATCACCAGGGGCAGCTCTAGAGAGTATACTGCACATAGCTGCAGGGACAGGTGGAGGACCATCAACAAGTTACAAAGAACTTTGTGTCTGTGTGTCAGTTTATATCAGGGGCGCAGGAAATGGCAGGGAGGAAATCGGCCCAGTGGGATTCTCCAACCCCCATCCTTTTGGATTCCATGGGTGGGGGTCATGTGTAGCATTGGGGCAGGGCACAGCCTGCGGAGAGAACCCCACCCTTCCTAGGAAGGATCTGGGGGATCTTGGGAAAAGATAGACTTTGCTTGGTGAAGCCAGCTATTTAGGGCAAGGCACACAGGTGGGGTAAGGTCCTGCCAATCAGGACCCTCATGGCCCCGTGGCTCCTCATACCACCACGTTCACATCACTTTGAGAGATTTTCCAAGTTCCCCCACTCCTGGAAGTGTGCCCTGCATTCCTGAGTTGAGATTCCATGCATGCTTCTGGTCAGGTATCGTGTAAAACCAAGGGTCCCGGGAGGACCAAGGAGGGCTGTCATTCACGGTCCCTGTGGACTCCCAACCCTCCTGCAGATAACCCAACCCCCACGCAGGGGACAGTTCCACATATGTGTGAAGGCACGCACATGTGCCCCATGTGCTGTGTGACATCGTGAGTGTGCTGTGTGAGGGAGCAGCTGTGGGCAGGCGTGTGTGTGGGTGTGTGTGTGCACACGCATGCATGTGCAAGCACCTGTGGCCACCTGAGCATTCCTCTGAGCTGGGGTCCCTGTGTGTATGATTCTGCACGTTTGTGTGGATTTGTGTGGCCTCTTTTGCTCCTTTGTGTGCAGGATATTGTATGCATAGATGATGTGCTTGTGTGTTTCATGTGCCCGTGTGTGTGCTTGTGAGATAAGTGTGCATGCCTGCATCCTGGAGACAGTATGCATTTATGTTTTGTGTCTGTGTTTTTGCACACCCATGGTTGAGTGTGTTGCTGAGGCCTCGATTGACTGCATGCACATAGGGGCCATGCGTGTTTGTAAGTGCTGCATGTGCATGTCAGCATGTAGACCCATGTGTCTCTTAGTGTGGCCACATATGCTTGCCTCTTGTGTGTGTGTAGTTTTCAGGTTCACATATGTGTGAGTTTGTGGTGAGTGTGAGTGTGTGTGCTGAATGCCACCTGTGTAGGTGTGTGTTTCTTGACTGTGTGTTTACATGAGCAGGACTGTGTTTTGTGTGGCCGAGTGTCATGCCTGGGAGCAAGGACCATGTGTTTGTTGTATATGTGTGTGCTTCTAAGCACACATGCATGTGTGTATGCTTTTGTGTAGAATTCTGCATGCCTGGGTGAGGTGACCCATGTGTGTTTTATGTGTATGCATTTTCAGACACAGCTGGGTGTGTGACTCTGCAAGGCTAAGTTTACATGCCTGTGTGCCAGAGACATGGTTGTATGTGAGTGTTTTGTGTGCACATCCTTGCATGCCCATGAATTACTGTTGTGTGTTGTGTGGTTGCCGGCGCACAGGTTATTGTGGTTTTGTGTGTTCATCTGTGTGTGTATGTGTCACCACTCATGCATGCCTCTGTGCGTGTGTGTGTCTCTGTGTGTGTGTTTCATGAGCACAGGTGCATGTATTTGCATCTTCACATGTGTATACCTAGTGTTGGCAAATGTGTGTATGTGTGTGGGCTGTCTTTGTGTTTGCATTGACGTGTGTGTTTGTGTGTGTGTGTGTCTGTGTGTGAGGGGACAATTGAGAATGCCTCTGTGCCGTAGACCATGTGTATTCATTGTGTGTCTCCTGTTCTGTATGCCATGTGAGTGTGTGTTTGTGTGTGTGTGTGTGTTGTGCCAGGGCCGTCTTTGTACACAGTTGTGCTGGTGAGCTTTGGCTTATGTTCGGGGTGCATGTTTGCAAGTAGACGTCTGTGTCCATTTGTGGGGCTGAGGGTGCATGACTCTGTGACAGAGATAGGATGTGTGCAGGGAGTGCATGTGGGTTTGCAAGGCCTTAAGTCATGTGTGTGTGCGTGTTGGAGCGGCTGAGTGTGCATTCCTATATCACAGAGGGCATGTGTTTTTCTCACATGTGTCTGTATCCTCAGGGGTGTGTGTGTATGAGTGTGTGTGTGGCACAGTTGAGTAAGCCTGTGTGTCAAAGTCTGCGGATGTTTGTAGATTGCGGCGGACAATGGGCGTATTTCTATTTTGAGCAGAGTCAATATGTATGCCTGTGCTGGAGAGCTTGTATGTGTTGTCTGTGTGTGTGTGTGTGTGTGTGTGTGTGTGTGGCTTGCAAGCATCCCTGTGTGTTTGGGAGGGCAGGGGAGCATGCTAGAATTTGCTCTGTGTATGTGTTTGCTGTAGTGTGCTCTGTGTGATTGCATAAGAATGAACGTGTGTGTGTGTGTGTGTGTGTGTGTGTGTGTGTGTATTTGTTTGAGTGGCTATGTATGTGCTCCTGTGCTTCGCAGACCATGTGTTTTGCTTACATGCTTCTGTATCCTCAGGAGCATATGTGTGTTTGTGTGTGTGTGTGTGTGTGTGCGCGCGTGCACACATGCGTACTCAGGTGTATCGGGGTCTGTTGTGTATGCCTGTGTGCTAGAGGCCGTGGATGTGTTTGGGGATGTGTGTTAGTGTTTCCTGAGCACACGTGTGTATGTTTTTCTTGGTGAGGCCACTTGTGTATGTCTGTGCCGGAGACCTAGTGTGAATGGTGTGTGTTCCGTGTGTGTTCTTGCAAGCACCTCTGTGTCTGCATGCAAGGGAGGTTGAGCATGCCTCCGTTCAATACGGATGAGTGTGTATGTAGTGTGTACAGGTGGTTTGCATGAACTTGTGTGTGTGTGTGTGTGTGTGCGTGCTTGATCAACTACTTGTGTGTTCCAGTATGACGCAGACCATGTATTGCGTACATGCTTTTCTATCCTCAGGGGTGTGTGTGAGTGTGTGTGTGTGTGTGTGTGTGTGTGTGCATTCTCAGATGTGTTGGGATCAGTTGTGTATGCCTGTGTGCCAGAGGCTATGGATGTGGTCATTTGTGTGTGTGAGTATGATTGTTCCTGGACACCTGTGTGTATGTGTTTTGGGGGTGGGGCCATATGCGTAGGCCTGTGCAGGAGACCCTGTGTGAGTAGGGTGTGTTGTGTGTGTGTGTGTGTGTTTACAAGCACCTATGTGTCTGCATGCAAGTGCCGGTGTCCATGCCTGAGTTCAATACAGACGAGTGTGAGTTTAGTGTGTTCGGTAGGTTTCCATGAGCATGTGTGTGTGTGTGTGTGTGTGCATGACCAATTGTGTGTTGCATGGCACTCTGTGTTTAGAAGAACACGTGAGTGTGGTTCTGTGTGGCCTCATACATGTCTGGGTGCCCTGTGTGTGGGGGGTACACATGTGCCATCTCGATGCCTTTGTTTCAGAGATCATGTGAGGGTATGAGAAGCATGTGCATGTGTTTGCATGAGCATATGTGTGTCACATGTTTCTCTGTGTTTAGAAGAACATCTGAGTGTGATTATGTGCAGCCTCATACATGGCTGGGTGTCAAGAGTCTGTGTGTGTTTGTGAGTGTCTGTGTCTGTGTTGTGTGCTCAAACATTTAGATGGGATCACATGTGTATGAGTGTGTTCGTAGTGCCCGGTCAGCCAAGGAGAGGGACTAAGGTATTTCCAGCTCTGCGGATTATGGCGACAGGGGCCTGTGGCAGAGTGCGGCTGTGTCCCTCCTGACATACATACCTTGTGTGCATTCCATGGTTTTTCAGGTTCTCTGTCCCCTCTCGTTGCAAAACGCACATCGGCCAAGGCAAGGCAGGCATGTGTCAAGCGCACCACCCATCTAGGCAGCTTGCATGGATGGTCCCAGGTGTGGGAAAACCCAAGGGGTCTCAGTCTGTGTTACAGAGGGGCTAAAACCTTGTACCTGCGTCTGTGCTGATTAGCCAAAGGACCCAAAGAATAAGAAAGAATCCATGAGCTGTACGTTTCTCCAGAGGAAAGAGCCCTGCGGGGATCTCTCCTCCTGAGAGAAAGACCATTCTGGAATCTTTTCTCTTGTTTGGGACTGTCTTGTCCACCTCCTGTGTACTAGGCAGAGAAGACGAAAAGGAGAGGAGCTGAACCCTCAGGCACCTGTACCCTGCCTCAGTGAGGGACACCCAGCTTGTTGCTCCCTGAGCCAACAGGGGTTTCCCAGCAACACTTGGCACCAGTCCTGGGCTCGCCTCTGCCCCTCCGCTCACCCTGCACTCACCCCCTCTTTGACCTTCCCCACTGCCTGCACCTCAGCTGGCCTTGGGACCTGGCAGAGTGTGCCCCACATCTCTCTTTCCACTGCCCACAAATGGATCCTGGCAGAGCTTCCCAGTGGTCCCTGTGGTGCTATTGTAAGGGCCTACTTAGCCAGAGTGAATAATTTTGCAGTAAACTTAGACTGACCCTGCCCCTCCTAGAGGAATTTACTTAAAAACAAGCCCGGGAAACCAGTCCCAGGTAGCAAAGCTCAGATACAAGGGCGGGTCAACCCAGGTGTAGACATACAATCAGTGAGGAATGCATATATCTACTAGGGTAAATTGAAATCTCATTGGCCACCTGTGTGTGACCTAGCATGACTGTGCAGTTTTCTCTGTGTGTTGCAATCTCATTGGCCACCTGCGTGTATAGCCAGGATCAACCACATGGCTTTTACTCTATAAAAGTCAGTCTGTGAGGCTGAGAGGGGTTGCCTCTTTGTAAGAGACCCTGACCGGTCAGTTTGACTCTGGATACTTGGCATGAAATAAAACTTTGCTTGACCTTTGCTTTGTATCAGTCTCACTACTTTGATTACAGACCTCTCATTGGAGGCTCATCTGGGATCAAACGTGCAGAACTGAGCCAGCATCAGAATCAGAGATAAGAGGTAAGATCTCAGGATCCTATCTGTCTGGTTGCAGAGCTCCCGGGTATAGCCCACCAGGGAGAAGCTGGACGCAGCCGTGCTCCCCAGGGTTGGAATGGATGCAGGGAAGCCCCTTCCCTCCAGGGGGTTCGAGTCCCCCTATGCAGTCAGGGGGTTTGAGTCCCTGTAGGCGGTCAGGGGTTTTGAGTCCCCCTAGGCAGTCACCAGGGGTTCAAGTCCCCCTAGGAGGTCAGGAGATCAAGAAAGTCCCCACCGGTGGCAGGTTCTGGGTAAGGACCACTGGGCCTGTGGTTGTCTTTGTCTTGTCTTTTTGTTGTCTGTTGTGCTGTTTGGAAAAATGGGACAAGCAGAGAATTAGGGGACTCTGACTTTCATCTCATTTCTTGTGTTAATGGCTATAACTGGAGCCAACTGTGGTTAGTCTAACTCGAGACAGAGACTTTAAGGAATATTCCCAAGCAGCTGCTGAAACTCCCTCGGTTTGGGGGAAGTTCCTTGCCTTCTCTGGCCTGACAGGGACTGCCTAGCCCCTCCCCCTTGCTGGTGGGAAAGCATGGTGTCTGAAGTGGAGTGGGCCCAGGTGGAATGTGAAATCTGTTAACAAGGAGATGACTAAATGGATGGTTAATTGTCTGTCTCTGGGTTTTGATGAGTAATTGTTAAAGTAACTTTCAGAGTCTTTGGTAACCTGAAACTTTGGAGTTTTGCTTGGATGACAAATGGAATTTAATTTGTTGGACATCTAGGTTTTAACCAAATGGGATAAAATGCTAGAGCGTTGGTTGCTGGAACTGGGTTTGTGCTTTTGAAATCTGTTGGTAAACATGTTTTGTGCTTAACTGATTCATAAATTTGCCATCTAAAACATTTGGGCAAATGCTGTAACTACTCTAGAGGAATGTTTTGATAAGGGTCATCAACCATATCTATGCTGAGTTTTTGTCAAATTCTAGATTTGGTTGTCTTTAAATGTTTGTTTACCTAAGCTAGACAAATTGAGTAAACTTCAGAGAAGTTGCCCAATAGCTCGTTTAGACAATCTTGCCTTTGCCAGTCAGACAGCCCCAGATATAAGGAGAGAACTTCAGGAAATTGAAGGATTTGAGGCGAAGAATCTGACTGAGTTACTGGGAATAGCAGAAAAGGTGTTTAACAACAGGGATGCACAAGAGGCAATGGAAGAAGGAAAGGCAGGTAAGAAATGGTAAATGGAAGGGAAAGCCTAAGCACAGAGAAGGCAGGCGGGAAAACTTAGATTCAGATCAGTGCGCTTACTGTAAGGAAAAAGGACATTGGGCCAGGGAGTGCCCCAAAAGGAAGATGGCAATGCTGTCCACGAGAGCCTGAAGGGGCCATGTTTCGGAGCCCCTCCCTGAACCTCAAGTAAAAATTGAAGTGGAGGGGAAATCAATTGATTTTCTTGTGGACACAGGTGCCCGATTTTCATCATTACTTAAACCTATGGGAAAACTATCTGGAGAGGAAGTCTGGGCAGAAGAGAAGCCCCCTGGCTTGGCCAAGGGACAGCCTCCAGTGCTGGTACAATTAAAACCAACAGCCAGGGCTGTTCGCATCTGGCAGTACTCCCTCCCCTGGAAAGCCAAGGAAGGGATCACATTAACCACCTCTAAGGAGACAGGAAGTTAATAAACAGGTTGAAGATATCCACCCAACGGGGCCTAACCCGTATGCCCTCCTCTCCCTCCTGGGCTCCAAAAGAACTGTCTACCATCGTAGATCTCAAAGATGCATTTTTCTGCATATCTTAAGCAAGGGAGTCTCAGCCTCTCTTTGCTTTTGAGTGGTCCAGCCCACAGGAAGGATTCCAAGGCCAGCTCACCTGGACAAGACTTCCCTTCCCCAAGGGTTCAAGAATTCACCCACTATCTTCGATAAGGCCCAACACGAGGATTTTCATGAGTACAGAACCTCCAACCCAGGAGTCACTCTGTTACAGTATGTTGATGACTTGCTAATAGCCACTGAGGACTGAGTCATGTTTGCCGGGACGAGAGCTCTCTTACAGACTCTGCAGGAAAAAGGGTATTGGGTGTCAGCAAAAAAAGCACAGCTCTTTCAGAGCCACACCACCTATCTAGGCTTTGATCTCCACAAGGGAGTGTGTTCACTGTCTGAGTCCAGGAAACAGGTGATCACCCGATACCCTCGCCCCACCACATCCCGACAAGTGGGGAGTTCCTTGGGATGGTGGGCTACTGTAGGCTGTGGATACGCTGGTTTGCAGAGATTGCCTGACCTCTCTACAAACTGGCAAAAGGGGGACTCACTAAGAGAGTGGACAGCTGAGGCAGAAGGAGCATTTCGGGAATTACAAACAGCCTTGCTGAGTGCCCCAGCATTGGTCATCCCAGATGGTACCAAACCCTTCCACTTTTATGTGGATGAAAAGCCAGGGGTGGCCAAAGGAGTTTTGACTCAGACTCTGGGGCCTTGGCAAAGGCCAGTAGCCTATCTTAGCAAGAAACTAGATCCAGTAGTGGCTGGGTTCCCCACCCCCCCTGCCTCCACATAATTGCTGCCACAGGCCTCCTGGTCAAGGATGCAAGTAAATTGACTTTGGGTTAAAATCTCATCTTGACCACCACCCATGCTATTGAGGGCCTTCTCCAGACTCCACCAGACCAATGGATGATGAATGCCCGAGTGATGGGGTATCAGGCCCTCCTCCTCAATGAGCCCAGAGTGACCTTCTGGCCCCTGGTGGTGCTAAATCCAGCCATGCTGCTGCCAGAGGAGCTGGCTGACCACCCACATGACTGTGGGGAGGTCCTAACCCAAGTCACAGGAATAAGGCCGGACCTCAGAGACATCCCCGTCCTGGATGTGGGGATGACTCTGTTCACAGATGGAAGTACTACGCGGTCGATGGATAGAGGTATGCGGGGGCTGTGGTGGTTTCCCCTGAGCAGGAACTCTGGATGACAGCCCTGCCACGCGGAACCTCGGCGCAAAAAGCGGAGCTGATTGCACTCACCAAGACACTGCAGATGACCAAGGGTAAAGACCACCAACATCTATATGGACAGCAGGTATGCCTTTGCTACTCTCCATATACATGGGGCTATTTGTAAAGAAAGGAGCCTATTAACAGCAAAAGGAAAAGAAATTAAAAACAGAGGAGAAATATTGGCTCTCCTCCAGGCTATTTGGGATCCAAAAGAAGTGGCCTTTATGCATTGCCTGGGGCACCAAAAGGGGACTGATCTGATTTCAAAAGGAAACCAATTAGCAGATCGAGCCACAAAGCAAGCAGCCCGAGAAACAGCACAAGAGCTGGTTACACTTCCCGCTCCAGCCCTACCAGAAAAACTAAACTATTCGGAGGAATATTTACAAAAATGGGCTACATTGGACTATGAAGGGGACTGGGCTAAGACTAAAACAGGAAAGTTAATTCTTCCTCGAAGACTAGGTAAGAAATTAGTAAGTCAAATACATCAGGGCACTCATTTGGGAACACGCAAACTGAAGGAGCTTATGGGCAAGCAGTTACAGGTTTCTAAATTAGGGCATATGGTTCAGGATATAGTTGATAGATGTGCTCAATGCAAGGCAGTTAATGCAGGAGGAACAAAATGGGAAGAGGGAAAAAAGAAAGAGGTAAGGAACCAGGAATTTATTGGGAAATAGATTTTACAGAGATGAAACCGGGAAAATACAGGCACAAGTATATGTTAGTTTTTGTAGATACCTTTTCAGGCTGGGTAGAGGCTTTTTCCTCCAAACATGAGATGGCAGGGGAGGTAGCCAAAAAAGAAAAAAAAAAGCTACTAGAAGAAGTAATCCTAGGTTTGGGCTGCCTCTTGTGATCAGGTCAGACAATGGCCCTGCATTTATGAGCTCAGTCTCACAGACATTGGCCAAGGCCGTGGGCATTAATTGGAAACTACATTGTGCCTATCAGGCCCAGAGTTCAGGGCAAGTAGAGAGAATGAACTGGACTCTTAAAGAGAACTTGACAAAGCTAATTCTGGAGACTGGCAGTGGATGGGTGGATCTTCTTCCCTTTGCCCTCCTCAGGGCGCAGTGTTCACCCTACTTAAACAAGGTAATCCCACTTGAAATAATGTTCGGGAGACACCCGTCACCCCACTCTGCCCCTGGCTACAAGAGGTTGCTCTAGCAGAAATGACTGATCAGTCTGTACTCCAGTCCCTGCAGGCATTACAGTCTGTCTAGCCCACACAGGGATCAGAACTGCCCACACTGAGATAGAGATGGAGGTGGGGTCACATCCTTACCAACCCGGGGACTTGGTTTGGATATGTCGCCGTCAAGTGGGAAACTTGGAGCCTCGCTGGAAGGTGTCATCCTGACCACCCCCACGGCAATGAAAGTAGAAGGCATCAGGGCCTGGATTCACGCAACTCATGTCAAACTAGCCAAGGATGAGGATGCCCCCCAGAGATGGAAGCTGCAGTCGATGGACCCCGCTGACCGTGGGCTAAAGCAAGACTCAAAAGCCTATGAGTTCATTGTTGCTCCTATTGTTACCTGTTTGTGTGAGAGCTTCTGAGTCAACTCATAAGACAAAAAAGTATAGGTGGGAAATTAGACGAATGGAATTAGGGAAAATGGAAAAGTTTATATAAAGCGGTGAATGGCTAACTTATCAGCCAACTGTGCACTAATGTTACTTTTTGGCCCCCAGATTATAAATGCCCTAATGTCATTTGTACAAAAGAAAATTAGAGCAATAAAAATGTTAGTCTTACATGCTCAATATAACCCCTTACAACAGGAGAACATAGAACTGGCTGAAAAGTGAAGGATTTGACTAATCTCCAAAGAAAAGGGGGGAATGTAAGGGCTTACTTAGCCAGAGGGAGCCATTTTGTTATTTATGCAGTAAACTTAGATTGAACCTGCCCCTCCCAGAGGAATTTATTTAAAAGCAAGTCCAGGAAACTAGTCCCAGGTAGCAAAGCCCAGATACAAGGGCAGTTCTCCCCTGGCTCGAAGAAGGGCCATCATCCAGAGCATCCCTGGCTTCTGGGCACAGGCCGTATCCTTCATCCTGCTGGCTGGGTTGGCAGCTGTGGAGGCCCAGGGGGAGCAGGGCAGCAGGGAGCAGAGCCATAGCCAGGGGCACAGCAGCTGTGGGGGTGGCCCCGCCCCTTCCGCAGTGGGCCCCGCCGCCCTGCAGTTGGCCCCACACCCAGCAGTGGGCCCATCCCCCCAGCAGTCGCCCCACCCTTCTACTGCCCAGCCTGGGGGCCAGGGTCCTGCAGAGGGTGGTCCCGGACTGGTCGTTGGGGGAAAGGCCCGGCGGGACACCTGTTGAGTCCACACAGAGCAGAGGCTCTGGGCCAGTGCTTTGGGACCGCAGCGCCCCAACACTCCTCTGGGGTCGTGGAACACGTGTCAATAGTATCTACTCCTAGTGAAGCCCCGTCAAACTGGCTCAGAGCAGATGTTGGAAGGAAAGGATTTTGGGGGTACCTGGGGTACATGAAGTGGCTGCTCACCTCATTCCTTGGCCTACAAAACCTGTATTTTTCCAGAGTTGACGGCTGAGCTAGAGTTCTGTCCGCTTACACTCATTGAAAGTCAGTTAGTAGGCTCTCAGAGTGCAGCAGACCCCAGGAACCTGGACACGCTGCAGGGGTGCTACAAACTCTGTCTCTGCGGACCTACTCAGGCAAGCCGAAGCCTCCGGCCCAGGTGCTCACATACACGGTTCCTCCCTCCCTGCCTCTCCCTCTCCATGTCCCCCACCCTCTCTCTGTCTCTGTCCTCCCCGCCCTACCTCTGTGTCTCTTTCTTAGTGTCTGGGTGTCTCTTTCTCTCTCTCTCTCTCTCATCCTTCCCGCACCGTCTTCCCACCTGCCCTTTCCTTCCTCTCCTGTGGACTCTGCCAGGCTCTTGCCTGGGACCCAGGCTGTGCAGCCATGCTGCAAGTGAGTGGCACAGCCCCCTTGTGGGCACAGAAGACCCCTCAAGGACCCAGGGATACGGGGGAGCACACATGCAAACATGGCTGTGAGTGTGGGACCGAACACAACCACACACCCATTGTGTTGACCGCCTCCTCTCACAGCAGACCATGGGCACAGGCCAGAGGGAGGTAGGAAGGGATAGCAGCCTTTCCATGTTGGGCCCAATCAGCCTCAGGCCTGTTGTTCCTCGAAGGGTGGTGACGCCCCTGTGCAGAGCATGTGTGATAAAAGGGCAAGTGCTGAGGACGTTGGGAGGTTGGCAGTGCCTGGGGTTTCTGCACACGCCTCCTTCGGTCCCTGGCTCTCAGTCGGGAAGGGCTGGGTCGTTCCTGCTCCTCTTTCCGGGGCACTTGATATCGAGGCTCTTTGACCCAAGGCAGATCCTGAATCACCCCCAGATATGAAGTCGTGACAGGTGACCAGGACACAGACATGCTCAACTACATGACCAATTTAGAGGATAGCTCTGGAGACTGAAGCTGGCAGAGGTGTCTTGGGAGTGTGGTTTGAGTTGGAGGGGATGAGGCAGAGTTGTCAGAACCACGGCCATTCACTCAGGCCACGGAGAGGACACATTCCCCTCACCCTCTTCTTTCTTTGGCGGGCAGGTGGAGGAACTCTGTCATCCCAAGTACTGCTGCAGACTGATGTTCTACTTTGGGAGCAACCCCTGCTTCCAGAACCAAGTGATCATTGAGTATCACCTTAGCATTTCTGGTAGGGGTGGTCTTGAGCTTCAGGGGAGCTGGGGAGTGTTTCTGGGCAGGTGAGCCTGGGAGCCAGGAAGGTCCAGGTTATAGGGTATTGGGGCATGGGTGTGATTCGACACAGGAGGGGGAGTGGTTGGAGGTTGAAAGGGTTAGGGGGCATGAGTCCTAAGCCATGGAGAGGTTCTCTTATATTTTCTAGTCCTCTAGCATATAGGGTGACTCGTTGCACTCCAGTCCAGTGGTTCTGGAATTATGAACGTGGAACTGCCAGCCGCAGGCAAGACACCAGCAGCCTGAACTTCTTCAACTGGTTGTGTGACCCCAGCTGCCCAGGGTCTAACAGGATCACCAAGGTGAGGCCCCTGCAGCCTTCATCAGCAGCAGTTAGGAGTCCTGGCTGATGGGGCACAGAGCAGGGGCCTTGTTCTCACCTGGTCTTCTTTCCCCTCCCAGATCATCACCAAGGACCTGTGGCCCAATTCCTTGCAGTACTACCCGAGGAGGAGGGCAGCCAAAGGAATTAGCTGAGAGGAGGACCTGTCAGTGAGGAGCCAGGAGGGCTGGGTCCTGAAGTGTGTGTGGAAGGTGCCAGGGGACAGTCATTTTAGCAGTGGGGAAACTGAGGCTCAGCGGGACCCAAGCCCAAGGAGCAGGTGTCAGGGTGGAAAATGAGTCTTGGGGAACTCTGAGCAGACACACAGGGGGAAGGGTGTGTCTAGTTAGGCAAGTTCATGCCCCCCCATGCTGTCAGCCTGAATGTTCGTGGTCAACCAGGTAAGCAAGGCTTCTCCACCCTATTTCTCTGCTGAACTGTCCCCAATGGCTGTCATGCCCTCTCTTGGTCCTCCTGCCACTCATTCAGTTGGGGATGGCATGCCTATCTTTGGGACTGGGGATCTCTTGTCCCATCCCACTCCTGTGCCACAATTCTCTGAATTCCCTCCACATTCCTGAGCACTGTGTGCCCTTCACAGCCATACGGCCATCCTTGAAAATGGTACTAGGCCATCTGCAGGAGGGTCGTGGAGACCTTGCTGAGGAGGAACAGAGATATGACAAGGACAAGGCATGCTCTCAACATCACTTTGGCTAACCTTGGCATCATACTGTTTCACAAATAGCTAACACTTCTGTGTGTATTTTCATGTCTGTGTGTTTGTGTGTGCGTATGTGTCGGGGCATGACAGCTGTGTTGAAGTGGACATCACAGAGCATTAGAGTTTGACCAGCAAAAAGAAGATGAGGTTGAGAGACATGATGGTCTAGTCTATGTGGTGCTCTGCCTGCACAGGACAGAAATGGAAAAGGATCACCAGGGGCAGCTCTAGAGAGTATCCTGCACATACCTGCAGGGACAATGAGAGGGACATAAACAAGTTATGAAGCACTTACCCTCTGTATGTCAGTTTATATCAGGGGCACAGGAAATGGCAAGGAGGAAAAAAACTGTGTGTGTGTGTGTGTGTGTTTCGTTGTGTGTATTCCCAAAATAGCTCTCTTTCTATGAAAGGTTCCCTATCTCAATTCTTTGTGGCACTTAATGGAGTTTTAAAGAGCTTTCTCTGACTTGGTTGGAAAATAACCCATTCTCAAATTAACATTTTGAGATCAAATATTCTGGTCTTAAGCATAAACAGACAATAATAATCAGAAGTCTAGGGGAAGTGCATATCAAATCCATAATTAGATACATATATGCATTAGAATGTGTGTAATGAAAAAAATTGCTGGGAATGTATTGGGTAATTAGAACCCTTGTTCTGATTTTACATTAAAACAGTACAGCTGTTAGGGAAAACAGTATGGTGGCTCCACAAAAAATTTACCATAGAATTACCCTTGTAACCAAACAATCCCTCTTCTAGGATATATCCCCAAAGGAATCAAAACCAAATACTGAACCAGAGACTTCTATAACATCATAGCAGCATTATTCCTATAGACAAAATATGGAAACAACTCAAATGCCCTTGAAGTGATAAAATGGATAAACATTGGCCTTCAAAAGAAAGGTAATTCAGACATCTCTTGTAACATGGAAAATTTGGAAATGGTTTCCTAAGTGAAATAGGCTGGATACAAAAAGACAAATGTATGATTCTGAGATAAGGGAAATGTTCCTAAGTCCCTCTAGGTTTTTGGCTGATCTAATAAATAAATTGATAAGATTAGTAGCAGGAACCAAAGAAAGATCATATGTACGGGATACCCGAAGAGAAGGGACTAAAAAGTAGCTAGGCAATTCAAGTTTATATAACATCCTGAGTTAAGGAAAGGGGTAGGTCTGAGGATGCAAGGAGAAGGCCATCCACTGAAAGAGATATTTGGGAAACAAAGGCTGCACTGGTATGCAACAGAAGTTTCTTAGATGGGAAAGTATGTGGTAAGAACTTTCTTTCTGGTACAGGGTCCTTATTCAATGTAAATTTAGGCACTTGATGGTGAGGAAAAGAGATTTTTCTGAATTGGCTCGGTTTTGACTGCTTGTAGCTCAAAATACTCTACTCATGCCAAAAGGATATATTTTGAAGGGACAAAACCATTCCCCTTCAGTACCTAAAACAGGCAAATTCAGTAACAAAAATACAATGCATGGCTATGGAAAAGTTACCATTTCATGGATAGAATTTCTATTTTTAATGTTGAAGGAGCTTTGGAGATGGATGGTGCTGGTGGTTGCACAACTTTACCAATATTCTTAATGCCCCTGAACTGTACACTTAAAAATAGATAAATGGTAAGCATTCTGTTATATGTATTTTACCAAATTGAAAAAAAAAGAGAAAAGGGAAAAAAGATTCAAAGCCTGTATAATTAAACACTTGATACTTACATATGCAGAGGCAGAAAGGAAAAAAAATGAAATGATAGGGAACCCTCTCCCATGGAACAGAATTAGAGGTACAAAAATCCTGTCACATATATATGCAAAATAAACCCACTACAAAGGTGGTATTTTAAGTCACTGGGCATAAAAACTGGACATTTTAATAAATGATATAGAGAAAACTAGACAGTTATTTTAAAAAAAATTTATTAGGTTATGTTAGTCACCATACAGTACATCATTAGTTTTTAATGCAGTGTTCCATGATTCATTGTTTACCTATAACACCCAGTGCTCCATGCAATCCATGCCCTCCTTAATACCCATTCCCCCCTCTCCCTCCCCTCTGAAACCCTCAGTTGGCTTCCCAGAGTCCATAGTCTTTTATGGTTTGTCTCCCTGTTGATTCCCTCTCTTAATTTTTCTATTCTTTCTAATGTTCTCCATGCTATTCCTCATGTTCCACATAGAAGTGAAAGCATATGAAAACAAATAATACAAAACATACAATTTACATACATAGCAATTAACATAAATTACCTCCAATACTGAAAAATCTTGTTGGGACTAAGGGCAGGTTTCCACAAAATGCGCTACTAGATTATTTTGAGTTACAAGTGTCTAAACCCAGCAGATTCAGGAAAGTGCTTTTCCTTTAACCTCTCATCCCCACTTAAGTGACTCAACAGAATTTATAGAGAAGATGTGCTGCACAAAGGGAGTAATCGCCACAGATAGCTAAGGTATAGGATGAACTAGAGGAGGTAAACATGGACATGAGGTAAAAGGAAGAATTTAACAAAATTTGTTAAAATTCCTGCCCCATTGTTTTTGTGTAGATCAGCAAACACTTATCATTTATCTTTTTTCATCTATTGATTTGCATTTCTTCCCTCAAAGTCCCAGATTCCGAGCCCCTTCTTAGCACAGAATATAGTAACATATATTGCATTTATTCTGTCTTTGTGATGTGGGAAACAAAGGCAGAAGAAAAATTACTAAATTCCCTTACTCTCTAGAGCCCACTTACAAGTCCTTGAAACAGGCAGAGTGACATTCCTTGAGGAACACAACTACCTCAATGTTAATACTTTGCTAAGGGATAAAGACAACCCACACAGACCCCAAGATCCTTTAACTCTACTTTAACATATAAAAATTCCTCTGGAAACTTCCTTTCTCTCTACTGCCCCCGCCAAAGCTTTATGTTAGCAATCATCCTCCAAGCATATGCCCCACGAATATACATCTGAAGGTTCTCATGACTCAGGTTTTATTAGATGGTAATAGATGACATTTTCCCAACAATAACTAAACCCTTAAGGTCCTGGAAACCTTGTTTCTAGACTCCTTAAGAGACTTGCAGTCTCCCTAACCCTCTATAATGGGCCATTCCTCATGAACTCGGTGCAGCTCTTTCTACCCACAGATTCTGTCCCTGTACTTTAATTACCTTTTTGCATGAAAGATGTCTCAATAATTCTTTCTTGGCCATTGGATTTTACCCTAAAGGTTTTTCCTACATCATTTGGAATTTTGTATTTCTGTAATTCCCCATTAATATGATGTTAAATTTTTTCCTGTTAATCTGCCTCATATAAATGTCACTCATACTCCAGCTAGAAGGATTTTGAGAAGCAGGAAATTTCTTCCTTCTCATCAACCTACAGCTCCATTAAAAAATTTAAAAAAATTAAAAAACATTACCATGAGGTAAGAGAATCTATTATACACTGCTATTATGTTTAGCATATACAAAATAGTATGCTCATTGATTCCTGAATCAATAAACAAAGGAAACTTTATGTGACCTTGTTTACATGCAGTTTCTAAAGGCAGCTTAATATGCTTTAAGATAATAAACCACTTTTAATGACTAGAATCAAGAACAGGACAAAATTAACTTTTTAAAGATTTTATGTATTTATTTGTCAGAGATAATAAGTAGGCAGAGAGGCAAGCAGAAAGAAGGTAGAGGCAGGTTCCCCGCTGAGCACAAAGCCAGATGCTGGACTTGATCCCAGGACTCTGAGACTACAACCTGACTCGAAGGCAGAGGATTTAACCTACTGAGCCACCCAGGTGCCCCAATAATTAACTTTGACTCAAGTTTGTTCAGTTGGGAATTTTTGTTTGCTGTTTTTCAAAGCCAACTAATGTAAACTGTATGTAGAACCAACTCAAAAACAATATAGCTTCTTTGATTAATGTATAAAGAAAATAATTTTTTTTAAAAGTCCAATGTAAATTAATTTCTACTCTGGATAACAGATAAATTTGGGATGCCTAGGTGGCTCAGTTGGTTAAGCAGCTGCCTTCGGCTCAGGTCATGATCCTCACATCCTGGGATGGAGTCCCACATCGGGCTCCTTGCTTGGCAGGGAGCCTGCTTCTCCCTCTGCCTCCCACTCTGCCTCTGCCTACCACTCTGTCTGCCTGAGCTCGTGCTCACTTTCTCTAATAAATAAAAATCTTAAAAAAAAACAGATAAATTTATTCCCTGAGAATTATGTTCCTATGAAAACTTTAAGGAGATAGGCTTTCAGCTCTGGTTATGAACTTTCTTTCAACATTTACTCTAACTTGTTAATGATTGGGGGAGAAATTTTATCTTTTGGGTTATTACTCTCTTCCCACATAACTTATATTACCAGAATGACAACATCTTGTCAAGAATCTTTCTGGAGTTTAAAGCCCCCAGATCAGAATATCACAGATGCTATTTCCTGTGCCCCCACTGTTAAAATAGGCAAGATTGCTGGGAAATTCATATTCTTCTTGTTCAATTTTCATAAACCTATAGCATTAGTGAATGAAAACATCTTCCTAACAGTAAAAATTTCACCCAAATATACAAAAATGGCAATGATTCCTTTGAAAAATACTTTTATCCTATTTGCGGTTAAGTTTTTCAAATTAATCTTTCAAGTATTTCTGTTGCTGATCTTCATCAACATTTACTCATGAAAAGTAATACTTCCCTCTTGTAAGATTGGTCTGCATTTTTAACAACCATTTGAAGGAGAATGAGAGCTTATGCATGCATGTGGTAGCATAAGCATGAGAGATGAACAGAGTGAGAGGAAGAAGCAGACTCCTGGCTGAGCAGGCAACCTGATGCAGGAATGGGACAAAGTACCCTGAGATCATGACCTGAGTCAAATGCAGATGCCTAACTGACTGAGCCATCCAGATGCCCTTAGTCTGTATTTTTAAGAATTAAATGTTAAACATTTGGAGGTACTTATGAAATTGATTTTTCACTTTAGTCAAAATATTTTTTCCTTTTGTCCCCATTTACTATTTCAGTATCATAAGGTATATTTTTAGTTTAGTTAAACCGCCAATGCTCCAGTATGTATTTTCCTTAAAAAAGTCAATTTTCCAGTAGTTTTCCAAACTCAATTAGGCAGGCTTATCAAGGCTTTTTAGACACTCGGCTTCCAAAAATAAATGGTTAAAATTCCTATTCATGATTTTCACCTAATTTTACTGAAAACTCAATGTTTATTAGAGCATATATGAAGCCTTTCAGTTACACCTTCAAATAGTCCCCAGATAATGAGTAATTCCAAACACAAAAATTTGTTTTTTTTGTTTACCAATGTTTTTAAATCTAGGAGCACTTATTTAATTAAATCTTAATTCTCTCTAAAGTTAACTGCCTCAAGTTTTGATATAGGAGGAAAACTGGTTTCATGACCATTATTCCCACTCTGGTCATTTGCTGCTTTAATCTGAGTAAGAAATGGATGCTTACTTTTTTATTTCTTAAACTTCGTATCCTGAGATCTGTTTTTTCTTTCAACTTACATCGTTTCTTCAGGAGGATACTAGAGTAATGAGACAAACACATTCTTTTGTAACCTTTTTGGAGATTTAGCAAATCTTTTATACACTTACATTTACAAAGAAGAATACACAATTGGCTTAGTATGCCCAAGTGGAAAATAGGTGCCCCTTGCTGTGGAGAAGTAACATACTGCTTTATAATATTACATATTTACATTCAGACACAAAAGGGCATTTTAGGCAAACAGTGCATTTCACCTTCCATAAAAATTTGTTTTCCTGTTTTTTTCTTTTGCTTTTACTTTTTTAAGTCAGTAATAAAATCAGACAAGAAATAACATTTCATGGCATTTTTTTATTCTAAAAATTTTAACAATGCAAACATTACATTCAAACAGCTTATCTAGTTTTCATCAATTAACAAACAATTGTGAAATTACTTTGAATACTTTTTTTTTCATCTTATCCACCTTATCCAAAAATTCATGGAGGACAAGTTAACATATGCCTTTCCCATTTAAGTAACATTTTTCTTTTAATAGTACTAGAATAACAAAAAAAAAAAGTAGCAGCTAAGTTTTCTCTTTAAGTTTTCCTTAAATCGGTAGAGAACTTATTTTTAATATCTGCTACGGCCTCCTCTTTCAGATCGGTTTCCCCCACGACCTCCTCTGGAAGCCCCACAACTTGAGCTACCGTATGATTCACGAGGAGAAGCGTACACCCTATCCATAGAGGGTGGAAACCCTCGTTCTTGTCTGCCACCACGCTCACGACTTATATAGAGATCACTCCGGCTGCTTGAGTAACTTTCCCGACCTCCACCATATCCATCA
Organism: Taxidea taxus jeffersonii; assembly: GCA_003697995.1. Taxonomy (NCBI): domain Eukaryota; kingdom Metazoa; phylum Chordata; class Mammalia; order Carnivora; family Mustelidae; genus Taxidea; species Taxidea taxus. The sequence continues at coordinate 51,010 of RCUC01131888.1, read as the reverse complement.
CGTGTACTGCTATAATCATCATAGCGACTGCTTCCACCATAACTCAGAGGGGGTCCACGTGCTGGTGGTGCACCACGGGAGCTACCTGTAAGGTCAACGATAAAGTAAAAAAACTTACTACTTTACAATTTTTGTGGCATCGTTACACCATGATCATAGCTTAAGTACTAAATATTTGGAAGAATTGTGTTTTCATCTGCCTCTGGTGAAAAGATATTATGCTGCACTAAGGAGGTATTTTTTATTTTATTTTATTTTTTTAAAGATTTTATTTATTTGTCAGAGAGACAGGCACAGCGAGAGAGGGAACACAAGCAGGGGGAATGAGAGAGGGAGAAGCAGGCTTCCTGCAGATCAAGCAGACTGATGTGGGGCTCGATCCCAGGACGCTGGGACCATGACCTGAGCTGAAGGCAGATGCTTAACGACTGAGCCACCCAGGCACCCCGATATTTTTTATTTTAAAAGGAAATGTAAATGTAGCATATTTTAGGTTAAATAATTTGAAGTAAATGTTCTGTGACAGGTTCTGAAAAGGGGTTGAAATTCTGAGATTCATATTTTTATTATGCTTTAAAAATTACAACATTTTTGATGAGACTATCAATTTACCCTCAAAAGCAACCCGATATGGACAATAAAAAAGTAATTCAAAAATCTTCAAAGTAATAAAAGGCCATGCTGTAGTTTTGCCTTGTGGAATTAAAAGTAACAATATATACCCAACAATATGGCCTGTTAAATCTAACTGCATGAGTATTCAGTAACAACTGGACTCTTACCATAACTCTCATATGATTCTCTGTAAGAGCCTCCACTTGAATGTTCAGAGTAATCTCTATCACGACCACCACCATAGCCATCACGATCACTAAAATAAAAAAATAAAAGGCATTCATGCAACAAGAATTGCAAGTAGCTATTTGATAAAAATTTAGATTTTCATAGTACCTATATCCTCTAGAGTAATGTTCATCTCGAGAACTTGAATGGCCATAGTAACGGTAAGCATAGTCTCTGGTTGGTGGAGCATAATCCTTGGTGTCTCGGGAACTTGGATAATCTCTGCTTGAATAACTTAAATAAAGCAAGAAATTTTTAAAATGCAGTTTCTTTTCTTTTTTTTAAAGATTTTACTTATTAATTTGACAGAGAGAGATAGATCACAAGCAGGCAAAGCAGCAGGCAGAGAGAGAGGGAGGGAAGCAGGCTCCCTACTGAGCAGAGAGCCCGACTCGGGGCTCAATCCCAAGACCCCGAGATCATGACCCGAGCCGAAGGCAGAGGCTTAAACCACTGAGCCACCCATGTGCCCTGAAATGCAGTTTCTTATATCCCAAATATACATAAAAAACTGACAATAAAAAGACAAAACATTTAGCAGACTTGAATAAACTTTTCTCTAAAGAAGATACACAAATAGCCAACAAGTACATCAGAAGATGCTCAGTCAGTCATTAGGTAAATACAAATCAAAACACAAACCAGGAACCCCTTTACCACACCTAATACATTGGCTATACTTAAAAAAAGAAAATATTAAATGTTAATAATATGAAGAAGTTAAAATCTGTATACTGATAGTAAAAATGTAAAAATAGTCCAGTCTCTGTGGGAAAGGCTGGTGGTTCCTTAAAAAATTACAGAATAACAATAGGACCCCAAAACTCCACACCTAAGTATATGTCCAAAAGAACTGAAAACAGTATTCAGATATTTATAATTGATGCTCGCAACTGTACTACGGTATAAATATCCCAGACTGTGTTAATTGCATATACAATGGAATATAAAAAGCCATAAAAAATCTGTAGTAAAGATTCATGCTACAACATGCATGTTTCTTGAAAAAAAATGTGCTAAAGAAGACAGACACAAAATGTTACAATGGTTTGACTGCATTTGTATAATCTCTGCAGAATAGGGAAATCCAGAGACACAATACAGGCATTTGTTAGACCCTGGAATCAGGTGGGAGTAACATTAAGTTTTATCTGGAAATGGTAAAAATTTTTTTGAACTACATAAAGATGGTAACTGCTTAACACTGTAAATGTACTAAGTATTACTGAGTTATTAACTTTAAAATATTTAGTTGGTGAATTTCACTTCAGCAACAAAAAAATCTACTATGACTTAACAGTTTATATACTTCGTTTTCATTTACCTATCTTTGGTATTGTAACCATCATCTCTTGATGAAATATAGTCATCTCTCCGGGAAGAGACTGTCTCTTTGCGTGAAGGACCTCTATAATTTTCTCTCCCACGTGTTTGTGGACCTTTAATTTAAAAATTCTTAAATGAGTATCTTAGTAACTTTTATAAAAAAGAAAAATTCAAAACAGATCTTCCCAACAATTCTTAAAGGTTTCTCCCTTAAGATACTATTTATTATTTTTTTGCCTGCTTTTTACATATTCCTGAATCTCTTATCTTCTGGTATCTTTTCCCCCTCTGTCCATTTTGCACAATCTTTAAATTACCATCAGTAGGTAAAAAAACAAAGAACAAAAAAACAAAACTTCAATTTTGATAGCTACTTCCACCTGTTTAATGAAAAAATCTGTCTCTTTCCTTTCACTTTCTAGCTTTTTTCCCCATACGTCATTGTCTGACTCAACCCATCTCTTGTCCAGTATACTTAAAAGTCTATTAATCATGCCTGAACTGTTCAATATGTTATCCATTATAATGGTCCCACTACAACCACACTATCCTTTTCCATATTTACTACCGTCTTAGCTGATACGTTTCAATTGCTCCTCAAAGATCACAGTATTAAGTTCTTAAAATTTAGTGTCAAATTATTTTCCTGTTTACCTTAGTCTTTTCATAATCTTTTTTAAGGTTTTATGATTCCCCATGTGCTTTCTTGTTTACCCACGTATACAGGCTAACACTTTCAAGCATACTTGCTCATTGTCATAGCAAAGGGATTTATAAGTAACTTTAATGTATTAAGTAATTATCCCATTATTCATCACTTTGATTTACTGTCTTTTCTATAGTCACCATACTCTAATTATTTTAAACATGTTTCTACTACACATCCTTTTTTTTCTTAAGTCTTTCCACTGCATGAAACAAACTGTGCCTTCTCCTGCTTACATTAAGTATCTCCATTATTTCCTTTTTTTAATCATCCTTTTTTAAAATTTCTGTTAAGATTTTACTTATTTATTTGACAGAGAGACATCACAGGCAGGCAAGGCAGAGAGAGAGGGGGAAGCAGGCTCACTGATGAGCAGAGAGCCTGATGCAGGGCTCAATCCCAGGACCCTGAGATCATGACCTGAGCCGAAGGCAGTGGATTAAACTAAACCACTGAGCTGCCCAGATGCCCCTCCATTATTTTCTATTTATTGCCCCAATTGCAAAACTTCTTGTACTCTGTATATGTGATGTACCCTGCATTCTCTACCCCTCTTCACATTTACAATGCTGTTTTTCTCTTTAATTCCTAAATGTTCCTTACCACCTCAGTATTTCCCATAGCTTTCTATATTCCACTGTTCCCTCATGGCCAGTGTTTCTCAAAAGCTTAAACAAAAAATTCACATAATTCAGTCATTAAAACTGCTCCAGCTCAAAGATATTTTCCTTTTATTTTTTCTTTTTATTTTCCTATTAGTTGTTCATGAATATTAACAGCACAAAGAAAACATGTAAAACCTTCAAGTTGTTTACTAACTGAAATATGTATCTTTTTTCAATTAAAAAAAAGTATTGATTTCAATTCATCCCCCTTGCACCAGAAGTACTACCTTTCCTTGGGGCACTAGATGCCAAATTCTTTACATATATTTTCTAATTTATCAGACCAAGTGGCTAATAGCTTAGTCTTTGGAGTGATGACAATATTGATGTCTAGTGCTTTTTTAGCAATATTATTTAAGGGCTTATTTTGAAAGTAGTATATCCTAAACATGAAATTTTGTCCCATAAATAGTCTCTTCACAGGTGAATTATTATTCCTAGTTCCTAGAATTCAGTCCTCCCTTAATTTGTTTTAATTCTTTCATAGGAAATGTGTAGGTTTCTTCTGTATTTAAGACAAAAAATTATACTTATCTTCTACATATGAAAGGTAAATCTGATAATAACAACTTCTACCCTAAGAGTTAGAGACAGCAATGACAAATTAAAATAATTGAAGTTTTCACATTCTCTAAATGTGAAGATACATTGTCTACTTCTTTACTAAGACATTTTTTACCCTCTTGATTCCTACTCTGTTTAATCCAAGATCATATACCTCCTCAAAATTATCTGTTCTTAGAGTTGATTCTACTTATCTCTTGACTGCTTTAAATTCTCTCAAGTGATTTCAGATTTCCTAAGGACAGTTATCTTGTGATTTAAAACATCTCTTCACCAACCTTAGTGATGAATTTGTACCTTCCAAATATTTCATAACTATATTATAATAGCTTCATAACTAAGTGCACTTCTATGACTTACTCCAATTTGCATAATTAAAGTTTTTAAGTCTATTATTTAAATGTTTTAAGTCTATCAAGGCTTATTTTTTTAAGTAACCATCAAACCCCATAGTGATCTCTGCTCACCTAAATAACAAAATGTTTTCTATTTATCATGAAATCCTTAATACTAGGTATTTCCTTTCCAATGAGAGGATTCTTGGAAGAAACACATCTTTTTATCCATTTCTTAGTATTCTCACAAAACAAAAACAATAGCTGCACATGATTAGGATTTTAAAATTGAACTTTCTAACAACTTAGATTAGGACATTAGCACACATACTTTCAAAGAACTCATGCTCAGATTAAGTGTGTATCCACCATCATCTGCATTTAAAACAATCTTTTTAGTAAAGCACTATCATGGTCCAAACACAGGAAGAAAAAATATGGCAAGTTCCACTTGTTATTTATAACTAATAACAGAAACCAGGTGATCAAAATACACAGTCCAACTATGCTACACATCAGAATACTTTCTCACAGGACATTTTAATTTTCAAGAAAATCTTGATCTTGAAATCATGCAATATAAGGAACCCACTGACAAAAGCATGTTAGTAGGAAATTTAAAAAAAATGAAGGGGCATTCTATAGCAAATGTGGATTTAATTTAATAGGAAACTTAGTGTTAACACTGTGTTTCTTAATCACCTACTGCATCCAAAATTAAAAACTATAGAATTAGATCATAACCAAAATAAATAGTGATCAATAAATACGACCATATATTTCCTTCCATTTTGCTTCTTGAAATCAGTTTCTTAATAATATTTCATTTTTATTCATAAGAAACTACTGTCTTTGTAATTCACAATATTTACCTCTTCCTCCAATCCCTCTGTTGCTACGTCCGGGAGCAGAAGGAGCAGTTCTTTTAGGAGGAGGACCTCCGCTTCTGGAAGATGGACCTCTTTTAACTGGAAAGGGTCCCCTGGAAGAACTCATGTTGAGGTTAAGAGTATATTCTCCATCATCTGTGTTTAAATAAAATATTTTTAGTAAAGTACAATCAACATTTTTTGTGTTGTTACTCACCATACATCATTAGTTTTTGACTTAGTATACCAGGTTTCATTGTTTATAACACCTGGTGCTCCATGCAATACACACCCTCCCTGATACCCACCACCACTCATCCATTCCCCACCCCTTTCCCTATAAAATCCTCAGTTTGTTTATTAGGTCTCCCCTCTAATTAAGTTTCAATCATTGTTTGAAAATCTTAACAATACTAAGGTGTTAAGTATTCATAACCAACAGTGTTTTCTTATATGATACAGATCAAAGACTTATTGTGAAAGTTAGTTTGGAAAACCTAGAAAAACTCAAGAAGCATTTTATATTCACATTAAAGCCACATATTTGGGAAAAACTGAAGGGGTGGAGAAAATTGGTAAACAACTGCTCAAGTAATCCTGATGTCAAGAAAACTACTTTAAAAAGCGTAACACAGGGGTGCCTGGCGGCTCAGTGGGTTAAAGCCTCTGCCTTTGGCTCTGGCCATGATCCCAGGGTCCTGGGATCGAGCCCCACATCAGGCTCTCTGCTCAGCCGGGAGCTTGCTTCTTCCTCTCCCTCTGTCTGCCTCTCTGCCTACTTGTGATCTCTGTCAAATAAATAAATAAAATCTTAAAAAAAACATATTAAATCATCAAGAATCATTTTACCTTCTGAACTAGAAAAATGTTTAGATAATTCTCATTCCTCAGTATTTTCACAGGTTAAAAAAATAAATATTCTTATACATGGCAGAAATACATAAAATTTTCTCAAGATCAGTTTAGTGAAAAAAAAACAAAATTGCTTCTAAATGGGACAAAAGACATATTCTCTAAGAAGTCCATAAATACCATTTTCAATGATTCATTCTCCCTCCAATACACTCAACAAAGATACCTATGTATTTTTGTGAAGCGTGGCTTTTACTCTTTTTCAGTAAATATAAACCTCTAGATATTTCCCTTAGATATTTCCCCAAATGAGGTATATCCATACATTCACACTTACTGTTTTCCAGTCCTATGGTTGCATCCTTATATTTTAACACATTACCCAAGTGTCCTCCACGTGAGGAACGCCCTCTTGCTCCTCCACTTCCTCCTCTTCCACATCTCACATTTCTTGGATTGCCTCTGTGTCTTGGAGGAGGTGGTGGCTTCCGTCTTCCACCACTTTCAAAAGATGGTTTGTTGGCTTGCTCCACTTTAATTGCTTTTCCATCCAAAGACTAAAGAGATTAAGTATAATATCAGGAACATTGCACCAATTTAACAAACTTTACAAATCTACTCATTACTGAATGTAAAACCAAGTTCAACTAAAGAAAACAATGCTCAGGTCCTTCATCTGCCAAATATTAGACATTTAACTAATAACTGTTTTCCATTAAATCCTTTTATGTATAGGATGATTATATGCATGTATTGGTTATTGTATTATAGTATATAGTATATGTAAATATTTATTGGTTATTAAGATAACTAATATGTACACATATGTATATGTCTTGGTTATTGAGACTCCTTGAAGTATCTAGTATCATAATTAATAGCTCTCACATATCACATACATTTTAAAAAATATTTTAAGTATGTTTTTTTAAAATATATTTATTTATTATTAAAAATATTTATTTGACAAAAAGGTATCACAAGTAGGCAGAGTAGCAGGCAGAGTGAGATGGGGAAACAGGCTCCCTGCCAAGCAGAAATCCCGATGGGGGGCTCAATCCTAGGACCCTAAGATCATGATGTGAGCCAAAGGCAGAGGTTTCACCCACTGAACCACCCAGGTTCCCCCAAAATATACATTTTCTAATGTATAACTCCCTTCAATTTTGTATTTCTTTTTTATTTCATACTTTCTTTATTCGTGAGAGACAAAGAGAGGAGGAGGCAGAGGATGAAGCAGGATCCCCGTTGAGCAAGGAGCTGGATGTGGGACTTGATCCCAGAATCCTGGGATCGTGACCTAATCTAAAGGCAGTTGCTTAACTGACTGAGCCACACAGGCCCCATTTTTGTATTTCTATCATTTAAAATTTCCAGTATCCCAAGGGTATATCAATGTGTACTGTCAATTACAAGTTACTATTACTTATTTGAAAAGATTGTTTATATTCTGTATTATTTTTTAGTATTTGTTCTGCTAAAAATTAAAAGGAAATTTCCTAACATGACTGCAGCTGTTAGGTACTGTTGTTTGCTTTTCTTTTAATAGAACACTATTTGGTCTTTAATGTTTTACCATTCTCCCATTATTATTCAACTTTGTTTTAAGTATGTCCCTAGAAAGCAACTTTTTACTATAGTATTTCATTATTCTCATTTTTAAAGAGATGATTATATTTCTTAATCTAACAATTTCAGAATGGTTTATCATGCACAGGGGCCAACTTGATTTTTAAAACCTATTTGTAAAAATTATCCCATATAAAACATTCTGGCCATTTTTTATTACTTAGGGAAAATAATAAATCATAAACCAAGGTATGGTCCATATCTAAATCGTAAACGAAGGTATGGTCCATATCTAAATAGGCACAACTAGTAGTTCCAATGCCAGGGACACATTGGCTCTTTCTGGGTCCAAAATATTTTCTGGGAACTTATGTATGGATGTTTCCTTTATAAAACATAGTTTTATAAAACCCTATAACCCCTTGATCTTCATGGATTCAAACACTGTCCACTATCCCTATACATTCTAACTATTACTAATTTTATTTCTTATAAAATTCTTATACATATAAAACTAATTATTGTTTATTATTAATTATTTTATTATTTTTCTGAAACTAATATTTTTATTTATACAGTCTCAAATATAAGAAAATAGATACTGTGATTTACAGCCATTACTCAGTTGCTTTATCAAAAGCTAACACATAAGTTCTCAATAAAACACCTGCTAAATGAAAGAATTTAGTAATAAGTGTCTATACAAACTCATGCCCTTGCCCTTAAAAAACCAGAAAACAGAGGAATCCTAATTGTTCTAAATTTACCTCCATACATAATACAAAATCTTAGCCAAACCTGATTTCTACATGCAAATAGCCATAAAATATAAAAGCAAAGTAAAAAAATCAGTACGTAGTGAGAGCGTGCTTTGTACCAGAAACCAGTCTATAGGGGAAACAAGAAAACTAACATGTATTCCATACTATGTGAACTTACAAAGTCCTTCAAATAATTTAAAAATTAATTTAATAAACTTGTCCTTCAAATAACTTAAAATTTAACTTAATAAACTTAACACAATAAAAACTATTAAAAAATAAAATAATTAAATAGTTAAAAATGAACTTCTAGTATAATGAGTATAAAAAGATAATGCCTACAATATAAAATAAGAGAAAGATAAAATTTTAGAGTAAATATGCAATTTGAGTTTTTGAAAACAAATGCTATTTATCAGGCTGATCCAGGTTCTGACATGTCCAAAAAAGTGCTGGGGAGAGCTTAATGAAAAATAAAGCTATAAAATAGATTAGAATAATCTAAGAAACAAAGAATCCAAAAATTATAGAATGGAATGATGTAGAGTGCAATAAAGTATTCAGTATTTTAACAGAATCACTGAAAAACTTCAAAGTATATAGAAGATACATAATTACAGACTTTAAGATCCAGGAAAAAAAAAAAAAAGACTATCTGCTTTATTCATCAGTACATTAAAGACTGGATCAAAATAAGCCCTCAACCACTATAGTAAAGTAATCACTTATCAATTTTATAAAAAATACAGATTACAGAATAAAAAACAGAAGTTAGGTCAGGTGACCAAGTAATTATTTTGATCACCACTTCCAACAGTTTACTCATTATTATTTTTTTTCCTCAAGAATTGAATGCTGGGGTGCCTGAGTGGCTCAGTGGGTTAAATGTCTGCCTTCGGCTCGGGTCATTATCTCAGAGTCCTGGGATGGAGCCCCACATTAGGCTCTCTGTGGCTCCCCCACCCCCACCTGCCTCTCGGCCTACTTGTGATCTCTCACAAATATATATATAAAATCCAATATATAAATCAAATATATAAATAAAAGTCTTTAAAACAAAAGAATTGAATATCTGTATAATGTAAAGGTTCTGCTCAATCTGCACAAAAATAATACAGCAGAAGTAGGAATTTATAAAAATCTACTGAAATTCACACAAGTGTTTCTGTAGCATAAAAGCCTACGAAGTCAAATTAGAAAGATTAATTCCTGTTTTATGGGAAAAACAATTCTTGAAAAACTTAATACTTGAACAGAACCTTTACATTCACATGGGCACTCAATTTTTGAAGACAAGAAAATAATAATGAGTAAACTGCTGAAGTGGAGCACTGGGTATCATAGGCGAACAATGAATTTTGGAACACTACATCAAAAACTAATGACCTACTGTATGGTGACTAACATTATAATAAAGAAAGAACAAAAAATAAATACTGGAATGCTAATGTAGAAATGCATTAACATATACTAATAAAGCTAACGTTCATTTCACTCCTTTATGCTCTCCAGGATTTTTGTGACAAAAGAGTGACAAGTAAAGAATTTTGGAATACACATTATGCTACCTTAAAAATTATAAAAACAATCTTATTGTTATTAAACTTAAAACATTATAAAATATAAATATAATAAAATAAATATAATACAAATATAGTAAAAATAAAATAAAATATTATAGAAACACTATTCAATGAAAAATAGAGCTAGAAAACTTTTAAGAGGCTCCTTTACCTTCCCATTCATATCTTTGGCAGCATCCTTAGCATCAGCAGGACTCTCAAATGTAATAAAAGCAAAGCCTCTGGACTTGTTGGTTTCCCGATCCTTCATCAAAAGAACTGTAGTGCATATAAAATTTTAAATTTAATGTCACATAAAAAATGCTTTCTTAATATTTTGAAAATTATCAATCCACCCTTTGGTGATTTTTCCTGTCTTTTTTAACTTAACTGACATCCTGGATATAACAATAAAAATTTTTGCAAGTTATTGTAAAAACTTTACATTTTATATCATTATTAGTTGCTAAAAATTAATACTAAAGAACTCTATAGAATTAGTCTATCTTATCCCATTTTAAGCCCTACCTCCACAGTATACATACTTTATTTTCTCTTCTCAACAGTAAAAGACTTGTAGGTGGATACTTTCATTCATTGCTACTAGTGTTTTCCCAATATAAAACAAAAATATTAAGGAAAAGTGCTCAAATAAGTTAAAAAGACAGTGAAGAATTTTAACTTAGGTGTTCAATTATATATGTTTAGTATAATTTACTTTGAACATTTACATAGATATTGATCTTGTTACCTTCCACTATGTGACCATATTTCCCAAATACTGCTTCCAGAGTCTTTTCATTAGTCTCAATATTAAGGCCTCCTATAAACAGCTTCCCAGGTCTATCTGCTTCCACCATTTTGCTGTTAACTGCTTTAAAACATAAACACATTGTAAAACATATAAACCATAAAGACCTAATTTTATCATACAGTGTATGTAAAATTAAAATGAAGCAATGTTCATAAGCTCTGTTTTGTTTTTTACTTAAAAGTGTAACTTGGGGTGTCTGGTTATTTCAATAGAGCACCATGCTACTCTCAATGTCACACTCACGAGTTGCAGCTCCACACTGGGTGTTAGAGATTATTAATAAATAAATAAAACTTAAAATGAGGAAATGCCTGGGTAGTTTAAGTCATGATCTTAGGGTCTTGGGATCAAGACTAATCCTTCCCCTTCCTCAGCAATTGTCCCCTCCCTGCACACTTAAGATTCTCTCCCCTTTCCCCACCCCCCCCAAAAGTAAATGAAACTTTATTTTCACAAAATGCATACTGGCCTAACAAAAAAAATTCCTCCACTATCTACAGACATCTGATAAAAACCTTATGTTTTGAAGCCAACTCCATTTGTTTTGTGTGCAATATGCAGGATTTGCTTTTTTAAAAAAAGTGTGGATCTTTTAAGACTTTATTTATTTATGTATTTAAAAGAGAAGAGGTTGGGAGAGAGGAAGCACAAGCCAAGGGAAATGGAAGAGGGAGCAGCAGACTCCCCAGAGAACAAGGAGCCCAAGAAGCAGGGCTCCATCCTAGGACTCTGGCATCATGACCTGAGCTGAAAGTAGATACCTAACACATTGAGTCTGAGCCAGCCAGAGACCCCACAGCGTGGATTTTTTTTAAGTGACAACAAACGAGTTTCTGCATTTAAGAATTAACATTTAAAGTTTTCTTAAGTGCACATAGATACGTTAAATTTACTTAGAGGTTTTCTAAAATGCTAAGTCATAAAATTAAGATAAAAATTAAAACCTTCATTGATGGAATTTAAGCCATAATTATATATGGAGAAAAGACTTTAGCAAATTTTGGTTAAAATTGTGTGATTTTTTTAATGGACACTAAAAATTTGAGGATTCCTGTGAAGTTAATAAATATTTTGATGTCTAATTAGTAAAAAAAAGTTTGTAATCACAGTGGTTAAATATTTTGCATACATTTTATCACATACCACCGGAATCATAAAGAAAACTCCTTAAAAAAAAGTGCACATGAATCAAAATGGCGCCCTGGCTATATGTCCGACAAACAATCCACTATGACGCACCATAAGAAAAAGAGAAAAGCCAAATTACACAGCAAAATATGTACATAAAGTCATTAAATTAAAACTTCTCTGCCCGAGTGTAAGGTTCTCTATAATCGTATATTTGATCCCAAACCTAACACCCATGCATTTTTAACCCATCCCCCCACCACTCATGGACAAAAGCCGAGAATTTCACGGACTTTCCACTGCTGCAGCAGGAACACATTCCCCAGCGGAAGAAAAGCATAAACATACTTTCCAATAAAAAAGGCAGCTAACTCCTCTAAATATTCTATGCACACATATATTCAACTCCATTGTGCATGTATTCGTAAGGTTTACTGAAAACTGAGAAAAAATTAAAGAATGAGTTACCACAATTTAAGTTTATATAAAACACTATAATCGGTATTGCTATTATTCCAGAGGTATAAATTTCTCTTTCTTCCTTGAAACCCTGTATTCCTTACCTATTTTCCTCCAAATTTCCTAACGTCCCGCCTAAAGCCTTCGCAGAGCGACCACTGGCTCAACTAACGGCTAAAAACAACCGCGCAACCAATTTAACTGCGCTAAGGAACCCGGATGTAACTGGATGATGAGCCGCAGAGGAAGTAGGGAATAAGGGAGATGGGCAATGTGGAAGAAGAGTGAGCCGAGAAACTCCTGAGGGAAAAAGCCTGAGAAAAATTTAAAAGACAGAATGTGTCTTTCTCCAGTGACTTTAATCCAGGTAAAGGAGGAACTAAATTTTTACTATTAAATAATCATCTGTAACTTATCACTGTCTCAAGTATTGTCAGTACGTTATCACATGGTGTCTAATAACTTTTTAAAATTAAAAAGAAAATACAATAAGTGATGAAAAATACAATAGAGAAATGAATATAAATAGTAACAATATTTACTAGTCCAAGGCTTCACTATCTTTGAAATACATGTATTTGAAAAATGTAATCCTGTTATCCTAAGTAAGTACGTATATGTAATGTTTGACCAAAACTTATAAAAATTAAGAAAAATAGCAAATCTCTGACCTCAATTTTTCTGACCTCAATCTTTGTATAATAAACAATATCCTTAATAAATAATTCTATGTGGTAAAATATATTAGTATTCCTGAAACAATAGTTATTAGATGATAATATTCTTTGTTATAATAAAATTATTCCTTTTAATGAGTTCATTTGCAAAATGCAACCTAACATGAGAGAATTCATTTAAATAACCACAGAATACAACTAAAACTTATTTTTGTTTTGAAATTCTCTAGAATTTGTCAACACATTTAATATAGACAATTTGTATTAACATCAAAATTTACAAATTAAAAATGATACTATAGTTACCATTTTTACTGCTCATATCTGATTTAATCTATATCTGTCAATTCTTACAATATTTCTCAAATTTTTAAGTGCTGAGAATTTTTAGATGTACCATTATAATGAATATACTGTTGATTATGTCTGCACTAAAACCTTTTTTATTTTTTCTTATTTCAGTATTTTTTCTTTGGGTAAATAACTCAGCAATGTAATTATGCATGAAAGGTAAAGTTATTTTCATACCTAATATTATTTTAAAAACTTGCTTTTAGTGACAGTTTGGTAAACCATTCTAATATCATATCCCCATATGTATTATATTCTTAACAGAAAAACATTAATTTTAACATAGCCAGATCAACATTGACAATTACTTTTTAAAAATTTTGTATAATTAATATGTCCCCTTTCTTAGGGAAATGGATTTTATTAATGAATTTTACTAATAATGTTATAAGTAATATTATGAGTAATTAAATAATAAATCACTACCAATTGATAATTAATACAAATGAACAATTAATATATTAGCCAGTGAAAGTACCTCATTGGGAAAGTAGACATGGAAATAATGCAATGTGTTATGAGCCATAAAAAGGATGAGATAATGTTCCAGTTATTTTTAAAAAGTAGTACACATACTAGTGACTGTCATTTTGTAAACCATTATCAGGATCAGCTATTTGGATAAAATATCTATATATACTGTCTTAGCCAGTTAATGTTGGGAACTCCTATAGCATTATGTTCATTTTGCAAGAGAGGAAACAAACAGAACATTAAACCTTTCTCAGTTTCAGGGATCTATCTCCAGAAAAATTATGATTTAAATCTAATGGTCTGTCCCAGATACTTTGTCGTTAAAGAAAACTGCTAAATAAATGGATAGTAAAAAATTACTGAGAGATGTTTTGAGCAAGACTTGAGAAAATGAATTATATCTTATTAGACATGTGGCACCTGTGTGGCTCAAGAGTTAGTTAAGTGTCTTATATTCAGCTGAGATCATGATCCCAGGGTCCTTTGAGTTGTGCATCAGGCTCCCTTATCAGTGGGGAGTCTGCTTCTCCTTCTTCCTCTCCCTCTGCCCTTCTTCTCCCACTCATATTCATTCTCTCTCTTTCTATCTCAAATAAATAAATAAAATCCTAAAAAAATAACCTTCGACTTACTACTTAAGGAATATCCTAGACAGGGATAACATTCGCAGAGTCATGGGATTACTAAAAATAATGTGGAAGAAGAGAAAAAAGGGAACATTATAAAATGTGATGTGCCTGGGAAAATCTATGGAAGCATGCAATATTAAAGGTAAAAGAAAACCTGGGGGAAAGAATTTTGACCAGAAATATTAAGATCTACAAAATAGAGTGCATCTGTTGATTAACACAACATTATAAAGTAGTCAGGGTTAGCAAAAGAATCTAAGCTTCAAAATGTAGTAGTTGTATGAAATTAAGTAAAATACTTAACCTCTTAAATTCACTGAATCTGCAAAATAGAGATAACAATGGTATTATCAAATAAATCTATTGAGTTAAAGTTAAATAATGTCCTGAGCACCCCGTGAACACAATACCTGGAACATAATACAGAATTCAAAAAAAAAAGAAAGGGTAGAAATTATGTAATTACCTTTCTATTAAGTTGAGGCCTAAAAGCCGCACATTGTTTAGGGACTGGTAAACACTATCAAATAAGATGGAAATTAAGAGGGAAGTAAGCCATAAGAAATGCCAAAATTCTAGGAAGCAAACTAAGTGTTGCTCAAATGGAGGTGGGTGAGGGGATGGGGCAACTGTGTGATAACACCCGTTAAGGAGGGCACTTGATGTAATGAGCTCTGGGTATCAAATGTAACTGATGAATTACTAAATTCTATTTTTGAAACTAAATTTTAAAAAAAGCTATATTTTAAAAAGAATTGGCTGCTCTGGATATTTTGCATAAAGCGAATCATTATTACATGCTTTCACTAATAATATGCCTTAAAAAGGGATAGAAAGGTATGACAGAACACCCACACACAGGATTGGAGTGGAGAGTAAATTAACAATAAAAAATATTAAAAAGAATTACAAGAAATATTTAGTGCCTTCTTGTAGTAATGGAACTCATTTGAAAATGAGATGACAAAGATTTAAAAAACATAATTTGTCAAGAATTATGCAAGAAGAAACAGAAATCCTGAGATAATTAGTTCATAGTGAATTCTAAGGGATTGTCTGAAAAATTTATACTGTTGATAAATGTAAAAAAACACATACATTCAATTTTTATAGTATTTTGATTTTTGTAGAACTCAGGCAACAAAAGTTAAATATGTCAATTCATTTTACAGACATAACCTCTAAAGATAAGACAAAAGAACTATATGATAATACAAACTATAAATTAGAAAGAGGACCATTTCCTAAACGGCAATAAATACTGCAGGACCAAAGGTAAAATAAAAGCAAAAACATAGGAAGTACTTTCTGCTTGATATTATAGGAAATGTCTTTGTTTACTTTTAACTTGATTATCTCATTTGATTATTGCTACTATACTATTAACTACTGTTCTTTTTTTGCCATTATATAGTCTTATATTTGGAGATACACCTAGATATTGAGTTTTATTCCCTTATTTTAGATATAAAGTAACTGAAATTCAGTAGATTCAAAGGGTCACATGGCTAAATGCAGCAGATCCAACAAGTAGAATTGATATTTTCCAAATCAAATACAGATTGCTTCTACATATGTGAACAATGAAAAAACAATTGGCCCAAAGAAATGTTAGGCGTGTATAGCATGTATAACATAGTCAAACCATATAAATTTCCTATAACTCCTTGGTATAGAATAATCACTATTTTGGGGAAAATAACAATGACCATTTCCTTTTTATTATTATTTTTTTAAATCAAAGATGAACTGAAGTCTCTTTTGTTTTCTTTGAATCAGAACCCTAGGTGTTTATCTTTATTTAAATGGAGTTTCTCTCATGCTTTATATCACTGTAAAAGCATTCTAAGAATTTGCCTAGACAAATGTGAGGTGGCAGAGTGAGTTAGGCATAGTTCCCATCTTCTTTAAAATTTAATTAAAATACTGTTCTTTTTTTTAAAGTCAATTCTTATTATAAATATTTCTTCTTGTTTGAAAAAGGAAACTGAAGGGATGCCTTGGTGGCTCAATTGGTTAAGCGGCTGCCTTTGGCTCAGGTCATGATCCCAGCGTACTGGGGTTGAGTCTCACATCGGGCTCCTTGCTCGGCAGGGAGCCTGCTTCTCCCTCTGCCTCTGCCTGCCTCTCTGTCTGCCTGTGCTCCCTCTCTCTCTCTCTCTCTCTAACTAATAAATAAATAAAATCTTTTAAAGAAAAGGAAACTGAAAAATACATGAAGAATGCCTTGTGCATGTGGAGATGTGTATTATAATATGCCTCTAGTAGGTCCTTAAATAATGTGAAAATAATATTAAAAATGCAACAGGGGGTGTCTGGGTGTCTGCTTCGGTTAAACTTCCAACTCTTGATTTCAGCTCAGGTCATGATCTCAGGGTCCTAAGATCCAGCCCGGTGTTGGGCTCCTTGCTTAGTGGGAGTCTGCTTGGCCCTTTCCCTCTATTCACTTGAGCTCATGATCATATCTGTGTGCTCTCTCTAAAATAAACTAAAGGAGGAGTGACTTGGTGATTCAGCCAGTTTTGTGTCTGCCATCAGCCCAGGTCATGATCTGAGTCCTGGGATCAAGTTCCATATCGAGCTCCCTGCTCAGCTGGGATACTATTTCTCCCTCTCCCTCTACTTATGCTATGCCAAATAAATAAGTGAAATCTTAAAAAATTTAAAATCTTTTAGAAAAAAGTCACTGAAAATATTAAAATTGTCATATATATCTATGTCTAACATGCATGTATGTTTATTTACATATATATTTCTGTGTGGGTGTATACGTATTATGTCTAAGTCTATGCATACATGTAGTTTTTAATGCACATTAGTTCTTTATATGTATTATTACACATGTAATAATTCACAAAAATGTACATTGCATCCCTGGTCAAATTTTTAGAGTTTGTTTTTTAAAAATTCAACATTCAAAAAAAATCAACAATCAAGAATAGTTTAGAGGATATTGTATATTCAAGAGGATGACTTAGTGCATACAAAAGCAGTGATAATCAAAAACTATGTACACAGGAGCCTGGGTGGCCCAGTGGGTTAAACCTCTGCCTTTGGCTCAGGTCATGATCTCAGGGTCCTGGGATCCGGTCGAGCCCCACATCTGGCTCTCTGCTCAGGGGGGGAGCCTGCTTCCCCTGCTCTCTCTGCTTACTTGCAATCTCTTTGTCAAATAAATAAAAATAAAATCTTTAAAAAATAACTATGTACATAATAATAAAAGAACACCTGACATATGGCTTTCTTGTTAGATGATAAAGCAGAATCAATATATTTGGCTAGTGATTTTGAAGAAATATTGTGAATGGAGGAAGATATTGAATGTTACTACATGAATAAATACAAGAAACAAAATTCAAACTATAGGGAATTTTATAGGATAATCAACCTGGTTTAAAAAAATAACCAAAAAAATGAAGGGGAAAGCTATTTTAAAACATTATTTTTTAAAAATTTTATTTATTTTGACAGAGAGCATACAAGTATGGGTAGCTGCAGGCAGAAAGAGAGAGAGAAGCAGGCTCCCGACTGAGTAGGCTCAGATAAGGGATAAGGGACTCAATCCCAGGAATCTAGGATCATGACCTGAGCTGATGGCAGATACCGAACTGAATGAGCAACCTAGGTGCCCCATAAAAGATTCTTAAAGGTATACAAAGTAATAGCAATGTTCAGTTCTTATTTGGATTCTATTTCAAAGAAACCATTAAAATGCTTACCATTCATAAGAAAAAATTAATATGACTACACATTTATGTAATGATATTTTAGAAATTATTGGTTCATAAGTTTTTAGGTCTTCTTCTGGTAATGTGATAGCCAACAACCTACAGTTCCCATTACTTACCTATGTTCTTGTCTTGGCTAACTATATTAAAGCTTTTCTCCTGCTCAGAGTCCCTTAACCTTTGTTGGGAAAGCACTAACATATCAAGGTCAGAACATATTTCCTAACAGCCCAATCTGAGTATCAGCTTGGAAACATTTCCTATTAAAACACCTCTATTTTGCTTCCTATTCATCAATATGCTTATCTCCTGTAAGTTTTGTTATGCCTTCCTCTTTAAAAAAAGACTTTTTCTTCGTGATTTTGAGCTACTTGTGGATTATAACATTGGAGCATTATTATATTAGGCAGTTTTGTGCTTTCTTAATATAAAGTCTTTACTTATCTAATTCCCAATTTGTTGTTTGTTTGGTTTTTTTTTTCAGGTTTCTGCTGTTTTGTATTAGAAAAAAGTGCTAAGGACTTTTTAGTCTTCATCCTGCTAACAGTGCTGCCAAACTCTCAGGAACCAACTTTGGATTCATGTTTCTTGACTGAAAAGATATAAAAGTTACTGAGTGGAAGTCTTCTCCAGCTGGAGACCTTAAACTGAGTGGAGACCTTAAACTGAGTGGCCTTAAACTGATATACAACACCATGAAATAAACAGCTTTCCCAAAAAGTTGGAACGGAGAAATTGACATCAAGAAGGGCTTGGCTTCTAGTCAAGGTACCAGAACAAGTCCATACCCTACAGGAGACTCTTATCCTCCAATACTCGCCATTTTGTTTTTGTTTCTGGTTTTTTTTTTCCATTTCTATTCACTCCATCATTACTGTTGCTATCCATATAATTTTTCCCATTACAAATATAGCTTCCCATAATGATAATTACATTGTACTATTTCTGGCTCTTCTTGCTCACAATAGCTTTCGTGTAATAATTCATCTGTACCTCCAAAGATGCCCAAATCCATGGAATTCCTTTACACGACTCAGAGCAAAATCTCACAGTCCTACTTCTGATTCCTGTTACATACTTTGGGAACCTCCATTTTTCCCCAATCTCCTACAACTGTCTCAGATTTAAAGGCACCCATTTTGTTGACACTTGAAGGGGGCTTCATATTTTCTCTCTAGACTTTGAGAGGAACCCCTATAAATCTCAGTACTTTTTAGAAGAAGCAGTATACTTGCACTGTAATATAACCAAAAGCCGGTTCAGAAATCTAGGCATTATCAGCTATATACTTTGTCAACACAAATACTTTAAATACAATACAGATACAGTATTATTATGGGGGACAAAAGTACATGTTCTAATATACTCAGATGATCCTAATATGTCTAGTATACTCAGATGATCCAAGTGTAATCTCAACTTTACTTGGGACCATGTGTTCTAAAAACAAAACCTCTAGAACTTTCCCTAATTAGATGGGATTACAGCCACTTAGAGGAATCAGATGAACTCTAAAATACAAATACATTGACAATTATTCTTAGAAGCCCTAGGTAGTTGCTAATAAGATGTTTTTATTGGAGGTGAACGTGTGCATTGTATCTTCCTAATAACTGGAGTGTTATCTATTATTGCATTAATCCTATTAGTTCCTGTGAACACATTAGCCAGACTGACTTTTTTTCTTACTTTAACCACTTGTTTACTTAACTTGTTTACTTGTTACTTACTTTAACCACTTAAACCTGTGGTTTAAGTTTTCTGAGCACTAGATTATTAAAAAAAAACCCAACAACTGCAAAAGCATGTGATGACTATAAGTTAGTACAGATATCCCTCCAACTGTAGATGTGAACTTTGTTGCTTACCTTGTTCTCAAGAACCTTTAGAGAAAGAGAACAAGAGGGGGACGCTTGGGTGGCTCAGTTGGTTAAATTTCTGCTGTTTTCACAGGTCATGATCCCAGGGTCCTGAGATTGAACTCTGCATTACATTGGGCTCCCTGCTTAGAGGGGAGTCCTCTTCTCCCTCTGCCTCTGCTGCTTTCCCTTTTTGTGTTCTCATTCTCTGTCCTGCTCTTTGTTAAATAAATAAATACTATATAAATAAAAACCTTTTAAAAAATAAAAAAGAGAGTAAGAGATTGCAAGTAAATTTAAAAGAGTTCATTGCTCTAGCATATTACTTATGGCCAACCTTTGGAAATAAGTCCCTTCATCTTCCTTGATATGATTCAGAAAATAACCATAACTAGGAAATTGATTAACCATTATGCTAGCATCTAAGGACACTTTGGGCTTTATGTACTAGAGTTTCCTCATTTGGCTCCCTTCAAGCTCAGTTGTTTGTTTTACATACTTTTCCAGCCTTAAATAGTAGTCCTGTTTCATTATATTCCAAGGTAAATTTATCAACAATTGTCAGACTAGCAACACACACAACAGAAGGTATAACTAGTCCTTTGAGGACAACAAGAATATGAAGATAAATCTATGTTCCCTTTTAAGTCTGAGATATCAGGTTGAATCTGGGTGAACTGAACTGGGTGGGGAGCTTTTAAAGTGGGTTTAGGACTGCTTAGGTGAGAAGGGGGTCTTCCTGAAGTTGGCCTTATGTTCTGTATTAGGTCAGGGGTATCCTAATTCCCTAGATAACTCTTTGAGTAGAGTTTGGTTCCTTTGGAATGGATTTATGCTCCCCTGGGTTGGGCCTTTGAAATCAAGAATTGGTTCTGCATTCTCATGACCTGAGGTCTGGGTCCCTTGATGGATCTGGAGTCCCTGGCATGTTGCCAGAGATGCCTTAAATGAATCTAGTTTACTGATATGAGTCTGGTTCCATATAGTAGTAGCTCTGGAGGCTCTTGAAATGGTTCTGGAATCCCCTGAAGTAGAATTTGGATCATCTGAGCTGAGGCTAGAACTTTTACTTTTGTCTGAAGGCTTCTGAGCTTAGTTTGCACCACTTTCTTAAGATTTTATTTAAATTTTCGTTAGCATAGAGTAATATTAGTTTCAAGGGTGCATGATAGTGATTCACCACTTTAATACAACACTTGGTGCACAATCACAATTGTACTCTTTAACAATCATCCATCATATTTAACCCACCTTCCTCTGGTAACCATCAGTGTGTTCTCTGTAGTTAAGTGTCTTGCTCTCTCTCTTTTATCTGTGCTCATTTTGTTATGTTTCCTTATATGGGTGAAATCATATGGTATTTGTTTTTATCTGACTGACTTATTTTGCATGGCATAATACTCTCTACTTATATCCACATTGTTGAAAATAGCAAGATTTCATTTTTAAAAATTGCTGATTAATATTCATATATATGCATATATATCCATATATATGTATGTATGTGTATATATGTGTGTGTGTATATATATATATATATATATATATATAGTGTTTACTTTATCCTTTTATTAGTGGGTGGGCACATGAGCTGTTTCCAAAATGTGGCTGTTATTGATGATGCTGCTATAAACATCATGATGCATGTATCCTCTTGAATCACTGTCTTTTTATTTTTAGGGTAAATACCTAGTACTGTGGTTGTTGGATGATTGGGTATTTTTAAGTTTAAATTTTTGAGGAACCTCCACACCATTTTCCAGAGTGTAATACTTTGCATTCCTAACAACAAGGTAAGAGGTTTCCCCTTCCTCCAGATCCTTGCCAACACTCATTTCCTGTGTGACTACTTTTAGCCATTCTGACTAGTGTGAGATGGTATCTCATTGTAGTTTTGATTTGTATTTCCCTGATGATGAGTGATGTTGACAATCTTTTCATGTGCCCATTGGACATTTGGGTGTCTTCTTTGGGAAATGTCTCTTCGTGTCTTCTACCCATTTTTAACTGGTTTATTTGGGTGTTGATTTTGATAAGTTCTTTATGGATTTTGAATATCAACCTTTATCAGTTATGTCACTTGCATGTATTTTCTCCTATTCTATAGGTTAACTTTTTTAAAATTTTATTTATTTTTTTTCGGAGAGAGTTAGTTCACAAGAAGGGGAGTGACAGGCCGAGGGAGAAGCAAACTCCCCACTGAGCACAGAGCCTGATTTGGGACTGCATCCCAGGACCCTGGGACCATGACCTGAGATGAAGGCTGATGGTTAGCTGAGACACCCAAGTGTCCCTAGGTTGACCTTTAGTTTGATTATTTTATTCACTGTGCAGAAGTTTTCTATTTTGATGAAACTCCAGTATCTTCTTTTTGCTTTTCTTTCCTTCACCTCAGGATACATACCTAGAAAGAAGTTGCTTCTGGCACTGTCATGGAGGTTGCTGCCTTTTCTAAGATTTTCATGGTTTCCTGTATAACATTCAGGTGTTTTGAATTCATGTTGAAGTGTGTGTGTGTGTGTTGTAAGAAAATGGTCCAGTTACATTCTTCTGCATGCGACTGTACAGTTTCTCCAGCACCATTTATTGAAGAGCCTATATTCCATTGGATATTTTCTCCTGCTTTGTCAAAGATTACTTGAGTGTATAGTATGGATTCATTTCTGGGATTTCTGTTTTGTTCTATTGATCTATATGTCTTTTTGTGCCAGCACCATACTGTCTTAATCACTTCAGCTTTGTAATATAGTTGATGTTTGTAATTGCGATGCCTCCAACTTTGCTTCCCTTTTGGAAGTTTTCTTTGGCTATTCAGGGTCTTTTGTGGTTGCAAATTTTAGGAGAGTTACTCCTCACTCTGTGAAAAATAATGGTAGTATTTTTATAACAATTTCCTTATATATATAGATTGATTTGGGTAGTATAGATGTTTTCACAATAATTGTTCTTCCAATCTTGGAGCATGGAATGGTTTCCCATTTCTTTGTGTCTGTCATCTTCAGTTTCTTTCATCAGTGCTTATAGTTTTCAGAGTATCGATTTTACCTCTCTGATTAGGTTTATCCCTAGGTATTTTATGGGTTTGGTGCAATTGTAAATGGGATGGATTCCTTTTCTAGGTGTTGGCCTGCTTTTTTTCTTTTTTTTTTTTTAAGATTTTTTTTTTATTTGACAGAGAGTGTGGGTGTGAGTGGGAGGGGCAGGGAGAAGCAGACTCTCCAATGAGCAGGGAGACCAACGTGTGGCTTGATCCCAGGAGGCTGGGATCATGACCTGAGCCGAAGGCAGATGCTTAACCAACTGAGCTATCCAGGCACCCCAAGGCCTGCTTTTTTCCTTAAGATTGATTGATTGATTTGAAAAGTTGAAAGCAGAAGATGGAGAGGGAGAGAAAATTCCAAACAGACTTCCCACTGAGCCTGGTGTGGAGCTCAGCCCCACAACCCATGAAATCATGATCTGACCTGATATCAAGAGTTGGACACTTAACCAACTGAGCCACTCAAATGTCCCTGTGTTGTACATTTTATTAATGTTACTGGGAATTTTCTGTACCTCCTGAATCTCAATATATGTCTCCCATTTAGGAAAGTCTTCAGCTATGATTTTCTCAAGTAAATTTTCTGCCCCCATTCTCTCTTGTCTTTTTCTGGGACTCCAATAATATAAATTTAATTATGTTTGATGGAGTCATTGAGTTCCTTAAGTCTATTCTCCTGTTCCATTATTCTTTCTGTCTTCTGTTCAGCTTCATTAATTTCCAAAACATTGTTCTTTAATATGATTTAATTGTCCCTTTGCTTCCTCTATCTTTTTGTTCATTCCATCCAGTCTGTTTACAGTGTTATTTATTATATTCTTCATCTCTGATTCTTTTGAACTCTTTTATCTTTGTGGTAAGGACTTCCCTGAAGTCTTTCATTCTTTTTCACTCCCAGAGAATATCCTTATGATTGTTGCTTTAAACTCAGTGAGACATGTCACTCTTATCTGTTTCATTTAGATTTATGGCAATGGATTTACTCTGTTCTTTCATTTGGGACAGATGTTTCTGGCTTCTCATTTTGTCTATGTCTTTCTCTTCTCCTCTGTAATAGAAAAGCCTTTTATGTCTCTTGGTCCTGAGAATAATGGCTTTATTAAGACAAGGTATTTTACAGGGCCTGTCACTTCAGAGTGTCCCTGCTGTGTGCTGCATGCATTCTGCTTCTGTGTTGTGGCTGCTCTATCCTTCAGGCCAGTTGTCTGCTGAGGCTCTCCTTGCTTTCAGTGGACAGTGTTTGGTTCCTGGCCTGAATATGGTTAGGTTTTAACCACAATTTAACCATAATTTTGTTCTACTTGTGAAAAAATACCTGAGAGTATCTCCACCAGATCTGAGGCCCTGCATAACTCTTTGACTGGGAGACATGGCATAGGCAGAGGTTTGTGCTGATCTTGGGATGAGGCCCACCTTGATGGGACTGAGGCAACTATACTGAAAAAAAAAAAGGTTTGAGAGTGAAGGCAGGACCTCCACAGCACTTGATGTGGGGCTTGGTGTATGCAAGTTAGGCGACTAGTTTGGGTGCTGTGTTACTTCCTACAGGAGGCTCTGTGTTTCTGCTGAGGAGCAGAGGAGGGAAATGGTATCTGGCAGCTCCTTTGTTCCCAGAGATAGTCTCCATGAATGCTGCCTCCCAGAGACATATTCTAAAAAGAGCAAATTATTAGTCTCCCCCTAACTTTGGGTTTATGAACTTAGTCCCAGACCCCTCACTGTGGTCTAAGGCTTCATGAATTGGGTTTGTGGTGTTTGAGTTGGATATGGAACTCTTGGTGTATTTTCTGGGAATTCATAACGTGAGTCTGTTTCCCCAGAAAAGGATGTGGTGACTCATTGAGGTGGATGGTGGGTCTTTTTGTATGAATTTAAATCCCTTGAATTGGGGCAACCTGGGGTATTTTCTACAGAGGTCTAAGTTGTGTTTAGGTCCTTTGATTGGATTATTAGATTGTTCTAAGGAGATGCCAGAGCTGATCCTTTATATTTTAACATGGGTCTAGGGTCCCAAAAGTTAAATCGGGATTACTGAGTTGTATATGTGACCCTTTGGTGTGTCTAGGAGTGATTGATACAAGTTTGAGTGCACTGCAATTGTTAGAATTCTGAGATAGTTGTAAGGTGTTTCATCTGAATCTGGGCCTACTGTGTGGAGGTCTCCTGACATAGGCTAGGACTCCATAAAATGGGTCTACAGTATCTTGATCTGTGTGTTGGTCAGGTGGGTAGATTTGTTACCATGTTTGGTAGGTCTAGAGTTCTGGACCTATGGGTATGAGTCCTTGAGGAGGGTATCTGGTTCCTAGTTTGGGGTCTTGGGCCTCGACTGCGTCTTGGGACTCCTGAATAGAGTATGAGTCTTCTTATGTTATTTTGAGATCCAGTGAGGTAGATCTGGGTGCCTAATGTGGTCTGGGGCTATCTAAGGTATTTAGGGGTCCTCCTAAGTTTAGTCACAGTTTAGTCTGGGTTTATTTACATACACTAAGCCAAAGCTAAATCCTCTGATGTGAATCAGGGGTCCACTGATACAAATTTAACTGATACATGTTTAATACCTGCCTGAGGTAGGTGTAGTGTTTCCTTAGTCATATTAATACCTTCAGTTGGATTAGTGCTCCTCTGAGGAGGATCTGATATCTTCTGAGACAGGCCTATGATCTTCTGAGATAATTCATAGTACTCTGAAGTGGCACTAGGATCCAGGATGTAGGATAGGTGGGTCTGGGACTCCCTGTGATATTTATTAGGGATGCTTAAGTTAACTTTAGATCCTTTAAGGTGGACCTGGGGCACTTTTTTTGGCTGTCAATCCCACAGCATATTGTTGGAGGATAGCTTAAGATGATACCTGGTTACCTAGTTGATCTGGGGTCTCTGGAGATGGATTTGTGGATTTCTAAACTGTCTGGGCTTCCTAAAGTAGGTCTTGTTGTCTCATGAGCTTATTTGTCTCAAGTAGGTTGTTATTTCTCTGAAGTGGGTCTGGCATTTCCTAAAGTGGAAATTTCAGAAGTCCAAGACCTAGGGTTCCTGTGTAGGTGTAGAATTCATAAAGTGGGTCTCAGAGTATTGGGAATTGTTTAGGACTGCATGATGAGGCTGGATCCTTTGATAGGGGCTGGGACTTCATAATTTGGGTCTGGGATCCTTAAATTGGTTCTTGGGTCTCCTGTTGTGTTATCTGAAGATGTGTGAACTGAGAACTACTTATCAGGGACCTGGGGAGGTGGGTTTATGGTCTGAAATTTCTCTGTATTTCTTGAGTAGGTCTGGAGGCTCTTGAGCTAAGTATGAATTCCTTAATGTTTGTTGAGATCCACCTGAGTCTAAGACCTGCAGAAGTATTGTAAATGTATGCCATAGTTAATTCTAGGTACTCTGTAGTAAGTCTGTCATCCTTTGAGGTTGGACTGTGGCCTCTTATGGAATGTCTAGAGTTTCTTAAACTGAGCTGTTATTTCTAGTTGGGTTTTCTTCACTAGATTTGATCTAGTTCCATGGGGTTCCTTGAGTTAGGTGTGGATCCCCTTAGAATGCATCTATGATTGCTGAGGTAGGCCTGATTTCTGAAAGGATTAAATATGGATATGCCTTAATTGAGTCTGGATACATTGAGGTAGGTCTCAGATCTCATGAGCAGAGTGTATGCCATCTGAGGTATTCTGAGGTCCCTCAAGATAAATACGGGATTCAAAGAGGCAATTTGGTTTCTTCTAAGCAAATTCTGGGACCCCTGTGGTTGTTGTCAGGGGACATATGCACTAATTCTGAGCATACTAAGTTTTGTCTGGGGTCTCCTGATCTGAGATTAGTTCCACTGAGATTTGTCTAGGTTCTCCCTAAGGTGGGGTGCTTATGGTGGACCTAGTGTCATGCATGGTATTTTCTGTGGTATCCTGGGCAGAAGCTTGGTCTCCTGAATAGGTTTGATGATTCCACTGGGACATACCAAACTGAATCTACAAAACCTAAAGTGGACTAATGTCCCAGAAATGGAAGTAGATCTCCTCAGGATAAGCCAATGTCCTCAGAAGTGGGTCTGAGGTGTCCAAGATGGATCTGGAGTTTTCTGAACTGAGTCTGGTTCTCCATAGTTGAATCTCAATTCTGCTGTTGTTGATTAGAGTCTCCTGGGTATACTTTTGGTCATTAGAGATGATTCTGGGGGTCATCTGATGTTATTTATGTCTTTGGAGATAAGTGTGAATCCTGTGAGGTTTGTCAGGGGTTTCCCAAGTGGATCTGGTATCTCCTTATGGATTTGTTTAAATTGGTGAGGAGCTGGGGTGAGAGCTGGGGCTGAGTTCTTTTTTTAAGGTTTTATGTATGTATGTATGTATGTATTTATTTATGCCAGGGAGAGAGAGAGAAAGAGAGCAGGCGAGTGAGCGCACAGCAGGGTGTGGAGTGGCAGGCAGAGAGAGAAGCAGGATCCCTGCTAAGCAAGGAGCCCAGTGTGAGACTTGATCCCAGGAGCCTGAAATCAAGACCTGAGTTGAAGGCAGGTTCTTAACTGACTGAGCTACCCAAGCATACTTGGGGCTAAGTTTTTATGTCAGTGGCTGTGCTGTGTGGTGTTTTCTGTGTATGGCTAATTTGAGTCTGGCTAAGTTTAAGTCTTACTTTCTGGAGCTAAGTTTTCAGTCACCAAGGTTAGGTGTAAATCTACTATCTTGGATCTGTACCTCTGAATTGGGTCTGTTACTCTGGGAAGTTGTCTCAGGATTACCTGAACTGACTCTACACTTGAGATATGTGTTTGTTTTCTGAACTGAGTCTTTCTTTTTCCCAAAAATGGGAATCGGGTCCCCAGACTCAGATATAGTACCCCCCAGAGTGAGTCTGCATTCTGGGTTGTTATATTGGAATTCCTGAGCTGAGCTGGGCCTACCTGCTCTCAGGTGAGTCTAGAATCTCTATCTATATGTAGCCCCTAAAAGAGGTGTGACAAATAAGTCTGACAGTATTGTCTAGGTCCACTAAATGGGACTAAGTTCCTTTGATGTAGATCTGGCATCTCTTTTGATGGATCTGGGTTTCCTGAGTTATGTTTATCCTATGGTCAGTCTTGGGCCACCTGAAATGTGAAAATATTCAGATGTATCTGGGACCCCTGAAGTGAATATGGTATGTAATGAGGTAGATCTATCTATATACAAATACCTGAACAGAGTTGTTACTGCTGAATTGGGTGTAAGGTCATCTGTGGTGGAACTGGGTTCTCCTGAGGTAAGTGTGGGGCCTGAGAGAGGAGCTACAGTTTCCTGGAGTATTTTCTGGATATGCCTAATCTTTGCTTGTTGCTTGGAGGGGGATCCACAGTTTACTTACCCGATCCAGGCAAAGTCTGAGTTGTGGGCGGAAATGTCTAAAGTATTTGTCCTTTGCTAGAGATATTTGGCGTATGGAGTGGATCTTGGAACTCCTGATTGTAGTCTAGAGATATATGAATTGAATCATGTATGTCTGAGGTCAACTAGAGTGAGTTAGAGCCTCTGAGTGCAGTCTCAGTTCCTTAAGTTGATTTTGAGTCCATTTGTTGAGTAACCTGACTACCCTGCTTGGGAAT
Organism: Taxidea taxus jeffersonii; assembly: GCA_003697995.1. Taxonomy (NCBI): domain Eukaryota; kingdom Metazoa; phylum Chordata; class Mammalia; order Carnivora; family Mustelidae; genus Taxidea; species Taxidea taxus. Next base: position 22,224 of record RCUC01131888.1, on the reverse strand, counting down.
TAGGAAAATCTGGGGTTACCTGTGGAAATTTCTATAAAGAGTCTTGTGATTTATGCAAGTACATGGTCTCCAGAAGTGAGTCCAGTTTCCATGAGAGAGTCTCAATAATGTCTGTAGATGTTGCAGCTGAACACTGGTTCCCAAATACAGAGAATATAGGAATATCTTTGCTCCCTAGGGTTACATGGGATTAGGTTTCTTAGTATTAATATATTGAATATTGACCCAAATTGTGAGTCTGGATTCCAAAAGGAGGGCTTGGGTATGAGCCTGTTGTGGTTTCCTTGGGACAGTCCTGAGCTAAGCAGAGGCTCTTGTTCCAAGTCAGGGTCCCCAGTGGTGGGTCTGGAATCATAGTGATTGTTGGACTCTGTAAGCTTTTTTTTTTTTTTTTAAGATTTTTATCTATTTATTTGACAAACAGAGATCTCAAGGAGGCTGAAAGGCAGGCATAGAAGGAGGAAGTAGGCTCCCTGCTGAGCAGAGAGCCTAATGCAGGGCTTGATCCCAGGACCCTGAGATCGTGACCTGAGCTGAAGGCAGAGGCTTAACCCACTGAGCCACCCAGGCGCCGGTGGACTCTGTAGGTTTTGTCTCTCTTTTTGTGGTTGCTGAATGGGGCTACTGAGCTAAGTATGGTTCCCCCTAAAGATGTCTTGATCCCCAGAGGATGGTTTCAGATTCTGGATTTTAAATAGGAAGGCCTGAGCAGAGTAGGATTCTGTATCCTAAGTATCTAGGCTATGGTATCCACTGTGGTAGTTCTTGGATCTCCGGTGTTTTGTGTGTGTGTCATGAAAACAGTCTCAATTACCTGAAGTTAATTTCAGGTCCTTAGGGGTTGTCTTGCTTTGATGGAACATATAATGTGTCCCCTAGCTGTTTCCAGATCACCTAATGTGGGTGTTGGGCTACTCTAAGGGTCAAAGAACTCTTCTGTGTTGTGTGAGGATGGCATAACTGAGTCTGGGTTCAATGCGATATGTGTGTCTGGGATCACAAGTTGGGTATCTGGCTATTGAGCTAGATTCAGCTTTGGTGTGGGAAAATCAGTGTGCATTCAGGTGTTACAAGGTGTTTCTGGGGTCCTTGAAACTAAGGCACATTTCCCTAAAATAAGTCTGACATTATCCAAGGTCTGCCATCTTCAGGATGGATATTTAGTATCCTTAACTAGGTTATCCTCTCATAGTTGTACTAAAATTCCCTGAGGTGAATCTGGATCCTTTGAGCTGACCTACCTGAAAATATTATTGCCCACGTAGCATTTTGTCTGGGGATAAGCTCTTGTCATAGAGATGGGATAAGATCCACTGAAATGAGTTTGAAGTTCCAGGGGGAGGTTTGGAACTGAAATTATACCAAAGGATGCATGTAATGGGTCTGGGGTCCTTCTGTGTATCTATGAAGTGGATATGTGATCTTCTGAACTGATAATTACTTACCTGAGATATATCTGTGTTTCTTTAAGGTTTGCCTAGGGCTCCGCTGTGTAGAGCTGGTGACTTCTTTTTTTTAAAGATTTTATTTATTTATTCGACCAATATCACAATTAGGCAGAGAGAGAGAGAGAGAAAAGGAAACGGGCTCCCTGTCCCGCAGAGAGCCTAATGCAGGGCTTGAGATCATGACCGGAGCCGAAGGCAGAGGCTTTAACCCACTGAGCCATCCAGGCGCCCCCGAGCTGGTGACTTCTAAGATGATTCTGGATCCTCTGATTTGGATTTTGCTCCTCAGTAATGGGTCTGGGACCCATAAAGTGGATCTGGGAACTGCTAAGGGGAAACAAGGGTCTATTTAGCTGAGACTGGTAGTCCTATGTTAAGTTTAGATCTCCTGAGATAAGTCTAGCTCCTTTGGGGTCAGGTGCAACTGTGATGGAGACTCCTGAAATGAATCAAGGATTTCCTGAGATGATTATAGTTGCCTGAGATGGGTATGGTGTTGACTGAAATAAGTCTAGCTACTTTGAGGTGCATCAGGATTGGGCATCACCTGAAATGAGTCTAGGTCTCTTTAAGTGATGGTGGATTTCCTGAAGTGAGTAAGGGGTCACCTTGTTAGATCTGGAGAGGCCATGAATTGGGTCTTTGTGTCCCAATATAGTGTCTTGGATACCTGTCAAAGTCTGATCCCACAGAAGTGGGTTTTTTACTTTTTAAAGATGAATCCTGGATCTTCTGAGCTGACTCTTTATTTTTTAATGTGGGTCTGTGGTCCTTAGAAACAGGATTTACTTGTATGGTCTCTTGGCCTGAGTATAGATCCCATGGGCAGATTCTGCATGTCATCTGGGGATATTTTATTTGTCTGGGTCTACAAATGTTAGTTATGTGTTCCCTGTTGTAGTTATAGTTGTTGTTGGGAATATATGACTTTCATTTCCAAGTATTATTCTGGTGTCTCCTGAATTGGGATTAGAGTTCCTCAGTTGGGTTTAGGTCATTCAGATGTCCATGTTTTGTAAGTAGTATTTATATCACTATGAGCTTGGTTTCTAAGACTTGGAGTAATGTCTTTGGATTCCCTTTGTGAGTCTATAAACAGTAAAATGAATCTATGTTTTCCTGAGGTGAATGTGAAACTCCAGAAATAAGCTTGCATTCTCTAATTTGTGCCTCTATTCCTTAGAGGCTGACTATAAATTTTCTGGTGTTGGGTTTTGTGTGTGTATGTCTGTGCATGTGGATTTGAGACTCCTGAGGGTTGTTATATGGGGATGTCAGAAATGAATCTGGGATCCATGAAGTGAGTTTTGGCCTTTAAATTGAGTCTAGATTACCTGAGTTTCATATGGATATAGACAAAGTGTGTTTGGGAGTTCTGAGATATGTCCAGCAACTCCTGAACTTGCCCAGGAAACTCCAAAACTGGGCCTTTGTTCATTGATGTGTATCTATTATTTACAAGGGGTATTTGGGGTATCCTGAACTTAATACTCTTCTGAAGAAATTTTTGAAGTCATCTATGATGGTTCTGAATCATCTGAGCAGACTTAGTGTGATCTAAGAGTAGCTGAGTCACCTGATACATTGCTTGAGGATACCTATGCAGTGTCTGATACTATTGAAGTAAGTGAATGTTCCTGGAGGTGGGCGACATTCACCTTTCCTTATTCTGTATTATCTTACATGGGTCATAAATTCTGTTTGGTGGATCTCATTCCCATAATTTGGTCTGAAGCCACCTGGCATGTTGTATGTGGTCCCCTGAACTGACCTTGGTTGCATAAGATTGGATATGTCCTTTGAGGTGGGCCATAATCCCTTGGTAATTCAGGTAAGTTCCCTTGAGATAGACTTGAGACCTTTGAGGTGAATCTGGTATCCTTGATAGGATGATCCTTTGAGCCCAAGATGGATCTGTGATCCAGATTGTGTCTGGGGTCTTCTAAATATGTGTCCCATTAGTTGGTTCTAGATACTCTGAAATAGTTTGGGTTTGGGGTTTTTGAAGATGGGTTTCAAATGTCCTGAAGTGTATATAGGGCCCCCTGAAGTGGATCTGTGATCTTGTTTGTTTTTGGATCTGTCATCTTCAAGGTAGATCTGATATATTTTAAACTGAACCCGCCTCCCCATATTTAGATTGATTTTAGTCTCCTGAACTAACTCTGGGACACTTGAGCTGTGTCCAGACTACTTGGTATGAAGTTTTAAGATTCTTGAGCCCTTTCTGGTTCTCCATATCTTCTGATATGGATCTGGAAATCCTGAAGTGATTGTGGAAGTATATTTAGCTATTTTGGTAGGCATAAATTTAGTATTTTATTTTCTGAAATAACATAAATCTCTTAGATTTGGTTTTCATCTCCTGACTTGTGTTTTGTGATCCTGTTTGTCTTCTAGAGACGTCTGAGCTGAGTCACAGTTTGTAGAGTGGGTTTTGAATATCCTGTTCTTATTTTTCTTCTTCTTATTATTCTGTTCTGTTTATTAGTGTCCTGTTCTCATTATTAGTGGTTCTAATAATATAAAGTTTTTCTGGGACCCACAGAGTGTATCAGAGCCTCTTAATAGGGGCATTGGCATGATTCTGGGTTCTAATGTGGTTCTTTGTTTCCTTGGGTTGGTTCTGGGTTACTCTGAGCTAGATTCTGGAATAATCTGGAATATTATTAGCTGAGTGTGAGTTCTCAGCCTAATATGTTGCTTGGCAATGTATGAGCTTAGTCTGGAGTTTCTGAAGTATACTAAGGTATTCTGATCAGGTTTGGGGTTCCTGACTATTACTAGATCCTCTCAGTTTGTAATTCCTTATAGTGGGCTTATACTCCTTGAATTATGGCTACAATTGCCTGCACTGAGGAAAACAGATACAATTCTGATATCCAGAACAGATAGAATTCTGGTATCCAGAATTGTTCTGTTTTCCTTAGCTGGGTCTATATCAGCAGAATTAAGTCTGGATTTTCTTTTTTTAAAAGATTTTATTTATTTATTTGACAGACAGAGATCACAAGTAGGCAGAGAGGCAGGCAGAGAGAGAGGAGGAAGCAGGCTTCCCACTGAGCAGAGGGCCAGATGCGGGGCTCGATCCCAGGACTCTGAGACCATGACCTGAGTCAAAGGCAGAGGCTTTAACCCACTGAGCCACCCAGGTGCCCCAAGTCTGGATTTTCTGATGTGTCTGTGTTCCTTTGAGTTTGTCCTGTTCTACGCAGAGGTATTTCTGGGAACTCTATCTGTTTCAGGGTCTCCCAAATGAATCTGGATCTTTTGAGCTGAGTTTGTGATCCCTGAGGAGGGCTTAAGAGTATCTGGTCTGTGGTTTACTAAACTGGGTCTGATATCTCATACACTGAATGCAGGTGTTTTGAGTATTACTTGTACATTGTGAGCTAAGTCCTAGTCAGTCAAGAGTTGTGGTATCTGCTCTGGGGGTACTTGACCCCTTTCTTTAGGGTTGTAATTCTCTGAATTTGGCCTGGGTCCATTTGGCTTTTATCCCATCTGCTGAGTCTGAGTCATCTGTGGTGTCTCTAAATTTTCCTGTGGTGAGTGTGGGCCCACTGGTATATTATTTGGGAATGCCTGAGATAAGTCTGGGTTCTGAACAGACTATGTGTTTCCTAAGGTGGGACTGGGACCTCTTTGGCTCTTTAGCCTCTTCTTCTAAGTCTTGAACTTTGTAAGATTGATCTGGGTCTACTTGGCTTTATGTCAGTGTCCTCTGAGTTGAATCACATTTCCCTCAGGACAGATGGAACACTGAGGTGTTTCCTGCTGAGAATGGATGAACTTTGAAATACACAGGTAGATATAGAATCAGCTGCCAAAGATCTTAGTTTGCTGAGTTTAGTCCAAGAGTCCTATAGGAGAGTGTTTAGGTTCCTTATGCTCTTGGGCCCCTCTACCTCATGTGTTGTATGGGGGATGCCGGAGTGGCATGTATATCATTTTGGTATCTTTTAAACCAACTCTTTGTTCCAGGAACTGGGTCTACATCTTTTGAGGTACTAAGATCAGGAATGTATCTGGAATAATTTATAGACCTTTGAGGGGACTATTTTCACCTGTGTTATGTGTCTTTGGCTTATCTGATATTTCCTCACCTGAATGATTTCTTTTGTGGATGTTCTCTGCATTCAGAAATGAGTATGGTACCCTAATGTGGTTCTGTGTTTCTTTGAGTTTGTTCTGGGTCCCTTAGAATGGGGTCTGGAATATTCTTCGTTGAGTGTGAGTACTCTGCTGAATCTGGTAGATTTCAGATTTCCTGAGTTGGGTCTGATAACTCTTGCACTGACTGTGGAATTTCACGGTGTTATTTGTGGACACCTGAAGTGAGCCTTATTCCCTTCAATTTGAGATTTTTCTCCAGGAATAGTAGGACTTTTAAATTTTCCTGAAGTCATTTAAATTCTCTGGAGTTCTGTGGTGTGTTATCCAGGGTTTCTTGAACCGAGTATGGATCCTGAGAAATGTGTCCATTGTTCCCTCACTTGGGTTCAGCGATCCTTGAGAAACTTGAGTTCCTTTCTGTGAGGAGTTGGTTTGGGAGGATATCATTTGGGAATGCCTGTGTTGAGAGGATATCATGTGGGAATGCCTGTGTTACATACATAGTAAATATGATTTCCTTTTGTTGCATCTTGTATCATATGTATCAGGTTTTGAGCCCCCTCCTTTAGGTCTGGGACTGATTGACTGTGGCTAAAGTGACCCGCTATATTGTATGGTATGCCCTAAGCTATTTGAGACTCTTGAGGAATACTGAGTCCCTGTGGTAAATGGGAAGCCCATGTATCTGGAGTTTTATCTGGAGATGCCTGAACAGTTGGATATGAGGTTTAATGTAGTGGTCCCCTGAGCTTAATCTGTATCTTTTAGAAAGATCTTAATCCATAACATGTTTTTCCTGTGGTACTATGGAGTATTGTCTGAGGGATGTTTGAGCAGTGTATGTTTCCCCAAACAAAGGCAGCATCCAGTGAGGTGTATTCAGGCTTATTGTGAGAGTCTGAGACCCTGCAGTGTTGCCTGGGGATCCTTGGCCTGAATCTAATTTACCTGGTTTCTTTGGTGCACTCCTAGATGATTTGTGGGTCTGGTGTTTTTTGAGATGAGCCAGGGTAGCTGAGGTAGTTCTCGAGTTTCCCAAATTGAATCTGGCACTTATGAACTGGATCCTAAACTGTGTATACCTCTTCACATGTTGTTTGGGGTCTCCTGAGGTGTATTGGGGTTGGTTGCCATGTGTCTGGGGACCCTGAAGCTTGCCTAGGGTCCCCTGGAATGTTTTTGTGCCCTGCAGTGTTTTAATTCTCCCAAAGCAAGTTCAGTATTTTGTTAAGTGTTTCTACAGTCTCCTGTCCTGAATCTGGTAGAAAAGTCTGCTTATGTGTGCTGTGTTTAGGTGAGTATGTATCCTTTGATGTGGTCTTGGACTGCCTCAGATGGTTCTGGGGGCTTATGATTTATTGTATGGGGTTACATGTGTTCATTGTGGGTTCCCTATGTCATTCTGGGGTTCAGCAGTAATACCTGGGTTCTTTGAGGTTGGTCTGTACTTCCTGAAATCAGTCTGCATCCATAAATAAAATCTGGGTTCTCTTAATTTTGTTGGAGGCCCCTGAGACATGTTTTGAAATCCTGTTGTTGGTGATGCCCTAGTTTATTCTGAATATCTGAAATATATCCTGGTTGACCTAAGTAATTCTGGATGCTTTGAGGTGGGTATGGGTCCCTGAGGTGTATTTTGATTTATTTTACAGCCATTATGACCCTATGTTCCTTTCTTTTTTAAAAAATATTTATTTATTTATTTGACAGACGGAGATCACAATTAGGCAGAGAGGCAGAGAGAGAGGAGGAAGCAGGCTCCCCGCCGAGCAGAGAGCCCGATGTGGGGCTCGATCCCAGGACCCTGGGATCATGACCTGAGCCGAAGGCAGAGGCTTTAACCCACTGAGCCCCAAACTTTGTTCCTTTCAATATGGTGTTACATATGTTATGTTACATATGTTATGGTGTTACCTATGATCATACATATCAAATACATATGATACTTTGGGTATTTGATGTGGAAAGACTCCTTTTCTTTTGCTTTGGGATGAGACTTATCTCCTCTGGATTTTCAGAGAGATTCTCTGGTACCTGCTGTTGGTGTCTAAGGTCCTGGTCATTTTCGTCATTTATAAAACACACAAATAAATGCCCTCTGGGTATGTGTTCTCTGATGTATTTTTACATGGTGAGGCTTCCCTGATAAAGCCTTGGGAACTCCTTATTCTAGTTCCAGTCCTCCTAGCTGAGTCTTGGTTTCCTGAGCTGAATATGGGACCCTGAGGTGGGTTTTTGGAAACATGTACTGTGTGGGGTCCAAAAGGTGTGTTGTTTGAGGAATTTAGTGCGTCCTCTGTCCTGAGATTCTGTCTTCTGTGGAAGGTCGTACATAGTTTGTGTTGAGTGTGGATCTTTTGAGGTACTTGTTGGAGTTACCAGAGCTGTGTCTATGCATGAGTAGGTGCATATAGAATGGATGCCTTGTGTATCTTAAATGTATTTATTTGGTATAAAACTCCTTGAATTTCTTTTGGAACCCCTTATGGTATTGACTTTTGTTTTCTCACTGGGTATTGTCTCTTGAGATGAATTTCAAGAGGTGGGTCTGTATCATATAAGGTGGATTTAGGGTTCCTTGGATTGATTTAGAGTTCCTTGGGTTGATTGTGATTATGTTGTGTTACTTGGAGATGACTAAAATGAATTGAGTCCCATTCTGAGTCTGTACCTCTTACATGGAAATTTGAACCTGTGTGTTAGTTTTTGTGCATCTCTACATGGATCCCTGATTTTAGGGTGTAGTCACGTGATGTGTAATGTCAAGTCCTCTCATCTAAGTCTGGGTGTACTGACAATGTCTGGGTAACTCGTTTTTTCTGGCTCCCATAGGTTTTATCTGGTTCCTATAGGTTTTATATCTAGGTACAGTTGGTTCTCTATGATGAGTTTTGGTTTGTTGTGGTGGAAGTGGGTCTTCCTTTAAGGCGCTGAATCCCCTGTGATGTCATCAAGGAATGCTTTACCTGAAATCTGTATCTCATGAACTGGGCCTTGGATCTTTTAACTTGGATCTCTGGTTTCCAAACTGATTCTGGATAACCTGACTTGAATCTGGAGAAATCACAGGTATATTTATGTTTTCTTATTTTGAAACTGGGACCTCTGATACCTGACCCGCGGAAGCTCTCTGGGGTCCCCACAGGTGTTTTTGTGGTTCCTGAACTGAATTTACATTTCCTGAAATGATCTAATGACTTTGTGAATGCCTGAGACCCCATGCTGTTTTATGAGATATCTGGGCTAAGTTCTGGCCCCTTGATGTGAGTCTAGGTGCCCCTGAGTCTAGAGAGTCCACATTGAATTTTGATTGCTTAATATGAGTTTTGTGTACCCAGAGTATATTTGGGTTCCCTCTGAGATGTATCAAGATCTCAGCTTAACTAGGATACCCTGCAGTGGTCTGGAATCCTATGAGGTGGGGTTGCCAACTTCAAAGTGGATCAGGATAAGCCAGAACTGATTGTGCCTCTCACAGTTGGATCTGAGCATAGATGTGGTGTGTCTGTTCCTCTCTGAGACAGGCTTGAGACCCTTTGAGGTGGCTAGTAGACACTACAGTGATATTATATGATGAGTGATGTGAGTCTGCATACCCTGATTTTTTTTCCTGATATGTGCCAGAGTACCCAGAAATGAGTTTGTGTTCATGATGTGTGTCTATACTCTTGAGCTAGAGCTACATTCCTCTGACATTGTTAGAGATATCCTTAGCAGGAACCTGAGTGTCCTTAACTGTGCTCTCTAATTCCAGAGCTGAATATTGGTAAACTATACTAGATATGAGATACTTACATGGATGTGAGACTCTTGTGTTGAGTGTGGGCCCATCTGAGTAGTCTCAGAAGATGCCTGATTCAAGTCTGCATATCACTATGCTGATCTGGGATCCACCATGTTTTGGATCCTTCCTCCTTTCCTTCTTCTTTCCTCCCTGCCCCCTTCCTCCCTCTCTCCCTTCCTTCTTCTCCCCCCACCTTACTTTCTTTTAAGAGTATAAGGCCCTTTAGTTCTCTTTTGAATGCCTTAGCTGAATCTGAGTGTTGTTTCCTTTTTTTAAAGATTTTATTTATTTTTCAGAGAGAGAGAGAGAGAAAGTGAGCATACAAGTAGGCAGAGTGGCAAGCAGAAGTGGAGAGAGAAGCAGGCTTCCTGGCAAGCAAGGAGCCTGATGAGGGACTCGATTCTTGGACCCTGGGATCATGGCCTGAGCAGAAGGCAGTGGATTAACTGACTGAGCCACCCAAGCATCCCAGAAGTATGCACATTTTTTTTTTCTTTCTAGGATTTTATTTAGTTGACAGAGAGAGAGAGAGAGAGAGAGAGAGAGCGCACAAGGAGGAAGAGCAGTAGGCAGAGGGAGAAGCAGGCTCTCTGGTGAGCAAGGAGTCCGATGCGGGACTCAGTTCTGGGATCCTGGGATCATGGTCTGAGCCAAAGGCAGGCACTTAACTGACTGAGCCACCCAGGTCAACACCTGAATCTGGGTGTTGTGAGAACTCTTTTAGTTTGATCCTATTTTCCTAAGGTGTCTAGATTACTTAAGGTATGTGTCAGCCTTATTGAGGTATGTTTGAGTCCTTTTGTGGCACATTTACATGCCCCAGGTGATGTCTGAATGCCATATTTGAGTCTATATTCCCAAATTTAGTCCAAGTTTTTATATGTGGGCCTTGGGAAATGAGTCTGGGCTTTCTGGTGTGGGTCTGTTCATCTTCTGGTCTCGGGGTGGGCTCTCTCAGATAGTTTGGGATACCCTTAGATGATTCACTGAAGTAGATATGTGTCCCTTGATGTGGACTATATCTCTCCTGTGCTAAGTTTGGGGTTATTGAGAGTGTTAATTTAAGATGCCTCAGTTGAGTCTTTGTCTTATATGGGTCTGAAGTAAATATTTTTATTAATTGTTTTACATACTTAGGTGCTTCCATGTTGGGTGCATAAATATTTAAAATTGTTACATCTTCTTGTTGGATAGTCCCTTTTATTATGATATAGTTTAATTCATTTCTTGTTAACAGCCTTTGATTAAAATATAGTTTGTTTGACATAAGTATTGCTATTTTGGCTTTCTTTTGACATCCATTTGTGTGGTAACTGTTTCTGTATTCCCTTACTTTCAATCTGTAGGTGTCTTTAGGTCTAAAATGAGTCTCTTTTTTTTAGATTTTTATTTATTTATTTGTCAGAGAGAGAGCAGGAGCGAGCACAGGCAGACAGAGTGGCAGACAGAGGCAGAGGGAGAAGCAGGCTCCCTGCCGAGCAAGGAGCCCGATGTGGGACTTGATCCCAGGACGCTGGGATCATGACCTGAGCCAAAGGCAGCCACTTAACCAACTGAGCCATCCAGGCATCCCTAAAATGAGTCTCTTATATGTAGCAAGGAGGTGAATCTTATTTGTTTATCCATTCTGACATCCTATGTCTTTTGATTGGAGCATTTAATATGATTACATTCAGAGTAATTATTGATAGATTTGTATTTAATGCTGTGTAATTTCTGTTTTGTCATTTGTTTTGTTATTTCTAGAGATTTCTGTGATTGCTTACTGAGTTTGTACTCTTACTCTTGTACTCTTGATCTCTCTTGTACTCTTGATCTCTCCTTTCTCTCAAACAGCCTCCTTTAATATTTCCTGCAGGGCTGGTTTAGTGATCATAAACTCAATTAGTTTCTGTCTGGGAAACTTTTTATCTCTCCTTCTCTTCTGAATGATGTCCTTCCTGCTTTGAGCATTGTTGACTGCCAACAATTTTTCCTATTCAGCATGTTGATTATATCATATTCTGTTCCCTCTGGCTTGCCAAGTTTCTGTGGAAAGATCTTCAGCTAGACTTATGGAGCTTCCCTTGCCAGTTGGGGACTTCTTTTGTCCCTTTTTCTTCTTTTAGGATCATTTTCTGTAATACTATATTTTGCAAATGTGATTACAGTTGTCTTGGTGTTGTCCCACTGTTTTCCTAGTAATCTTTTTAAGGTGTTAATTTTAATTCCAGAATACTTAGCATACAGTGTTATGATAGTGTCTGGTGTGCAGTATAGAGATGCATCAATTCCATACATAACCCAGCACTCATCATGACAAGTGCCCTCCTGATCCCCATCACCTCTTCCACACATGTGCCCACCCACCTCCCCTCTGGCAAAAATCTGTTTCCTCTCTATAGTCAAGCATCTGTCCCTTAACTTGCCTTTTTCTCCTTTATTTCTCTTTGTTCATTTGCCCTGCCTCCCAAATTCTACATAAGGGAAATAATGTGGTATTTTTTCTGACATTTTTAATTTCACATTATCCACTAGCTCCATACATGCCATTGCCAAAGGCAAGATTCATTCCTTCTACAGCTGGATACTATTCCATTTTATATTCCACAACTTCTTCATCCATTCATCAGCCAGTGGATATCTGGACTGCTTCCATATCTTGGCTGTTGTCAGCCATTCCACTATAAACACAGGAATGTATGCATCCCTCTGAATTAGTATTTTTGTATTCTTTGGGTATATACTCAGTAGTGTGATTGCTGGATCATGGAGTACTTCTATTTTTAACTTTTTGAGGAAGCTTCATGCTATTTTCCAAGTAGCTGTACCAGTTTGCATTCTCAGCAACAGTGCAAGAGGGTTCTTTTTTCTCCGCATCCTCACCAACACCTGTTGTTTTTTGTTGTTGATTTTAGCCATTCTGACAGGTGTGAGGTGGTATCTCATCATTGTTTTGATTTGTGTTTCTTTGATGATGAGTGATAATAAGCATCTTTTCATATGTTTGTTGGCCCTCTGGACATTTTTTCAGAAAAATGTCTATTCATGCCTTATGCCCATTTTTAATTTGATTATTCATTTTGGGGGCATTAAATTTTATAAGTTCTTTATATATTTTGCTCTCCCACTGTTGATTTTTATTTGGGTTCTTTGTGTTTCCTGAATCTCGATGTCAGTTTCCCACATTGGGAAAGTCTTCAGCTCTGATTTCCTCAAATAAATTCCCCACCCCCTTTTCTCTCTTTTCTTTTTCTGGGACTCTTTTGGTACAAATATTATTATGTTTGATGGAGTCACAGAATTCCTTAAGTTTATTCTGTTCCATGTCTTCTTTCTTTCTTTTGTTCAGCTTCATTAATTTTTATAACATTGTCTTTTATATAATTTATTCATTCCTCTGCTTCCTCCACTCTTGTGTTCATTCTATCCAGCCTGTGCCAGTCTCAGTTACTGCATATTTACTTACTGACTTACTGTTTTTTCAACTCTTTTATCACAGAAGGAAGGGACTCTCATATGTTTCCTCTGCTTTTCTGCAGCCCAGTTTGTATCCTTATGATTGTTGCTTTGAATTCTCCATCAGGCAGGTCACTTATATCTGTTTCCTTTGGATCTCTGGCTGTGAACTTTATCTTGTTTCATTTGGGATGAATTCTTGTATCTTGGCATTTTGTCTAAGGCTCTGTTTTCTCTATGTTAGAAAAGCCTGTTATGTTTGCTGCTCCTGAAAGTTATGTCCTGTATAGACGAGGTAACATATTGTCCAGGGCCTGTCACTTCAGGGAGTGTCTCTGCTATGTGCTGTGTACACTACATTTTTGTGTTTGGCTGCTCTGTTCTTCAAGCCAGTTTCCTGCAAAGGTTATTCCTGCCTGCTATTGGCAGTGTTTGGTCCCTGGCATGAGTGTGATGAGTTTTAACTAGCTGTGCTTTGGTCTGCTTGTGAAATGAGACCTGATGCTACTTCTACCAGAATTAACATCCTGAAAAGCTCTCTGGTCAGGAGGCATAATATGGACAGGGATTTCTGCTGGTCTTCTTGTGAAGGGGCCCACTACACTGGGAGTGAGGCAAGCTCGACCAAGAAGGGCAGTAGTTCTAAACGTCAGGGTTGTGAGACTCGCTGGAAGCTAGTTAAGTTGCCATTGTCAGTGCTGTACTTGTTATTGCATGTGGATCTATCTTTATGCTGAGGAGCAGGCAGCAGAATGGTCCCAGAAAACTCCTTTGTCCATGGAGAGGGGTCTCTATGTTTGTTGTTCTCAGAGAAACATTTGAAAAGAGTAAATCATCTCTGTCCTGTGTGTCCCAGGTGTGTGTTTTTTTTTAATTTGTTTTGTCTTGTTTTGCTTTGTTTTCAGATCTCAGTTTCTATACTGTTTGTCTCTGAGTTGTTTGCCTGCCTTCTCTCCAGGAACAGGACACTTTGGGTTCTATTCTAGCCCAGTCTGTTCCTTTTTAAAACTCCAAGATCTGGGAAACAGGCTGTGTCAGGTGTTTTCACTGGTCTTCTAGTGGAGGGGCTAGCCATCCTGGGATTGAGAGAGTTTTGACCAAGATGTGCAGCTGTGCCAGAGCTCAGGGGCATTGGACCTGGAAAAATCATGCTAGGACCCAGTATTAGGGCTGAGCTGCCCTTGGCAGGTATCTCTGCATTCATGTTGAGAGGCAGGGTGGGAAATGGCACCTGTTATACCCTTTGTCCCCAAAGAATCTCTGTGAACAGTGGCCTTAACAGATTATTTTTAAGAAGAGTGAGCAATCTACCTTCTGTGTGCATCTGGCTTTCCTTTGTTCACTGTTTCCATGCTATCTGCCTTTGAATTGTTCAACTGCCTTCTCTCCAGAGGCAGGGGAGCTCCATAGGACTCTATCCCAGCTAAGCCTGCTGACCTTTTAAAGTCTAGTCTTCAATCCCTGCTGGCTCCAAGAATTACAAAGATCAGCCCTTCTCATTTTCCCAGTCGGTGATTTGGGGCAAAAGTTCTCCTTGTGCATTTCTCTCTCTCTCTCTCTCTCTCTCTCTCTCTCTCTCTCTCTTTCTGTGACCAAAGGTCCCTCCCCTTCACAGTGCAAACAGCCTTCCCTTAAACCACATTCCTACCTTCTTTGGTGTGGCCTTTTTTCTCCTTCTAGTTAAGGAGCGCTGTCAGTCCTCAGCTTGATTTCTTGGGTTTTCAAAATGATTTGAGAGCTATCTAGTTGTGTTGGAGGAAAAGACCAGCCTAGGGTCCTCCTACTACCCCATCATCCTAGCTCTCTCACAGAGACTTGTAAACTCTTCTTTCCCCTTTACTCCTTGTCATTGATTTCTAATTTCACACTATTGTGATCAGAAAAGATGCATATAATTTTATACTTTAATCTTAAGGAATTTATTGAGACTTGTTTTTTGGTTTAGCATGTGATGTTTTCTGGAAACTCTTCTATGTTCACTTGAAAAGAATGTGTATTCTGTTGTTTTGGGTTGGATGTTCTGAATATATATGTTAGACCCATAAGGTTCTATGTGTCATGCAAAGCCACTGTTTTCTTGTTGATTTTTGATTGGATGGTCTATTGATATAACTGGGTTACTAAGTCCTGTAGGTTTATTGTGGTAGTAGTAATTTCTTCTTTGTGTCTGTAAATAACTACTTAAGTATTTAGCTGTTCCCATCTTTGTCTCCTCTTCCAGGCTTTGCTTTAAAGTTTGCTCTGTCTGGTATAGTATTAATATTCCAGCTCTCTTTTTTCTTTTATCTACATTGTGAACATTTGCCATTTCTTCATTTTTTATTTGCATGTGTTTTTAGGTCTGAAGTGAGAATCCTGAAGGTAGTATATAGATGACTCTTGTTTTTTATCCACTCAGTCCCTGTATATATTTTTACTGAAGGATTTAATTAATTTACAATCAAAGTAACAATGGAGAAGTATGTACATTTTGCCATCTTTAAAACTTGTTTTTGTAACTCTTCTCTTTTCCTTTCTTCTCTTGATGCCTTCCTTTATGGTTTCATGGCTTTCTTTGGGGTTATATTTGGATTCCTTTCTCTTTATTCTTTGCATATCTGTTATTGGTTCTTGATTTGTGATCACCATTAGGTCTGTATACAGTGTTTTCCGCATATAGCAGTCTTTATTAACTTAATGATTGCTTAGGTTTGAACCTATTCTAAAAGCACTAAAATTTTACTGTTCACAGGTTTATATATGTGTGTGTGTGTATATATATATATATATATATATGTATATATATATATATATAAAATTCCATACTTCATATCTTTTTATTCTGTGAATCTCCCTGCCTGATTTTATAGATATAATGTATTTTAATATTTTTGTGCTTTAATCCCCATAGTGATTTTGTATGTGATTAATCTACTACTTTTACTATATTTGCATTTTCTTTACATTCAACTAGTTCACTGTAAAGTTTCTCATAAGGTTGGTTTAGTAGTGATTAACTTATTTGACTACTGCTTGGGAAACTATCTCTCTTTCTATTCTGAATGATAACTTTTCTGGATAAAGTATTCTTTACATCAAGTTTGTCTATTTGTTTTCAGAGTGTTCAACACTCTGAGTATATTGTGCCACTCGCTTCTGCCCTGAAAAGTTTTTTTTTTTTTTAAAGATTTTATTTATTTGGCAGGTATCACAAATAGGCAGAGAGGCAGGCAGAGAGAGAGAGAAGCAGCCTCCTTGCTGAGCAGAGAGCCTGATTTGGCACTCGATCCCAGGACCCTGGGATCAGTGACCTGAGTTGAAGGCAGAGGCTTTAACCCACTGAGCCACCCAGGTGCCCTGCTCTGCAAAGTTTCTGATGAAAAATCAGCTCATAGCCTTTTGGGTTTCATTTGTATGTAAAATTTTCTTTTGCTGCTTTTAAATACTTTTTTTCTTAAATGTTTTATTTATTTGACAGGGAAAGAGCACAAGTTAGCAGAGGGACATGTAGAGGAAGAGGGAGAAGCAGACTCCCCACTGGGCAGGGACCCTCATTGTAGCCTCGATCCCATGACCCTGGAATCATGATCTGAGCTGATGGCAGATGCTTAACAGACTGAGCTACACATTTACCCACTTTTTCGGCTTTTAAAATTTTCTCTTGATCACTACTTTTTCTGTTTTAATTACCTTGTGTCATAGTGTGGACACCCTTGGGTTAATTTTGACAGGAGCTCTTTGTACCTCCTGGATCTGGATGTCTGTGTCCTCCACTGTATTTATGAAGTTTTCACCTCTTATTTCTTCAAATAATTTTTTTACCCTCTTTCTTCACTTCCTGGGATCCCTATAATGTAAATACATTATGTTTGATAATGTCACAGAGATCCCTTAACTTACTCACATTTTATATTATTCTTTTTCCTTTTTATTTTTTTTTAATTTTTAAAATTTATTTAATTTCTTTTCAGTATAACAGAATTCATTGTTTATGCACCACACCCAGTGCTCCATGCAATATGTGCCTTCCATAAAACCCACCACCAGGCTTCCCCAACCCCTACCTCCCACCCCTTCAAAACCCTCAGAATGTTTTTCAGAGTCCATAGTCTCTCATGGTTCAATTCCCCTTCCAATTTCCCTCAACTCCCTTCTCCTCTCCATCTCCCCATGTCCTCTGGGTTATTTGTTATGTTCCACAAATAAGTGAAACCATATGATAATTCACTCTCTCTACTTGACTTATTTCACTCAGCATAATCTCTTCCAGTCCTGTCCATGTTGATATAAAAGTTGAGTATTCATCCTTTCAGATGGAGGCATAATACTCCATAGTGTATATGGACCACATCTTCCTTATCCATTCGTCCATTGAAGGGCACCTTGGTTCTTTCCACAGTTTGGCAACCGTGGTCATTGCTGCTATGAACATTGGGGTACAGATGGCCCTTCTTTTCACTGCATCTGTATCTTTGGGGTAAATACCCAGTACTGCTATTGCAGGATCATAGGGAAGTTCTATTTTTAATTTTTTTAAGGAATCTCCACACTGTTTTCCAAAGTGGTTGCACCAACATGCATTCCCACCAACAATGTAAGAGGATTCCCCTTTCTCCACATCCTCTCCACACGCGTTGTTTCCTATCTTGCTAATTTTGACCATTCTAACTGGTGTAAGGTGGTATCTCAATGTGGTTTTAATTTGAATCTCCCTGATGGCTAGTGATAATGAGCATTTTTTCATGTGTCTGATAGCCATTGCTATGTCTTCATTGAAGAAGTGTCTGTTCATGTCTTCTGCCTTTTTTTTTGACATGATTATCCGTTTTATGTGTGTTGAGTTTGAGAAGTTCTTTATAGATTCTAGATATCAGCCTTTTGTCTGTACTGTCATTTGCAAATATCTTCTCCCATTCTGTGGTTGCCTCTTTGTTTTGTTGACTGTTTCCTTTGCTGTACAGAAGCTTTTGTTCTTGATGAAGTCCCAAAAGTTCATTTTCGCTTTTGTTTCCTTTGCCTTTGGAGACATATCTTGAAAGAAGTTGCTGTGGCTGATATCAAAGAGGTGACTGCCTATGTTCTCCTCTAGGATTCTGATGGATTCCTGTCTCACATTGCGGTCTTTTATCCATTTCGAGTTTATCTTTGTGTAAGATATAAGAGAATGGTTGAGTTTCATTCTTCTACATATAGCTGTCGAATTTTCCCAGCACCATTTATTGAAGAGACTGTCCTTTTTCCACTGTATATTTTTTCCTGCTTTGTCAAAGATTATTTGACCATAGAGTTGAGGGTCCATATCTGGGCTTTCTACTCTGTTCCACTAGTCTATGTGTTTGTTTTTATGCCAGTACCATGCTGTCTTGGTGATCACAGCTTTGTAGTAAAGCTTGAAATCAGGTAACGTGATGTTGCCAGTTTTGTTTTTCTTTTTCAGTATTTCCTTAGCAATTCGGAGTCTCTTCTGATTCCATAGAAATTTTAGGATTATTTACTTCAGCTCTTTGAAAAATACCAGTGAAATTTTGATTAGAATGACATTAAAAGTATAGATTGCTCTAAGCAGTATAGACATTTTAACAATGTTTATTCTTACGATCCAAGAGCATGGAATGGTCTTCCATCTTTTTGTGTCTTCTTCAATTTCTTTCATGAGTATTCTGTAATTCCTTGAATACAGACCCTTTACCTCTTTGGTTAGGTTTATTCCCGGGTATCTTATGGTTCTTGGTGCTATAGTAAGTGGAATTGACTCTTTAAATTTCCCTTTCTATGTTTTCATTGTTAATGTATAAGAAAGCAGCTGATTTCTGTACATTGACTTTGTAACCTGCCACATTACTGAATTGCTTTACGAGTTCTAGTAGTTTGGGGGTGGAGTCTTTTTGGTTTTCCATATAAAGTATCGTGTCATCTGTGAATAGAGAGAGTTTGACTTCTTCATTGCCAATTTGGTTACCTTTTATTTCTCTTTGTTGTCTGATTGCTGTTGCTAGGACTTCTAATACTATGTTGAACAAGAGCGGTGAGAGTGGGCATCCTCGTCGTTTTCCTGATCTTAACGAGAAGGCTGTGAGCTTTTTCCCATTGAGGATGATATTTGCTGTGGGTTATTCATAGATAGATTTTATGAAGTTCAGGAATGTTCCCTCAATACCTATACTTTGAAGTGTTTTAATTAGGAACGGATGTTGGATTTTGTCAAATGCTTTTTCTGCATCGAGAGGACCATGTAGTTCTTCTCTCTTCTCTTATTGATTTGTTTTATCACATTGATTGATTTCTACCTGGTCATGGTGGATAATCTTTTTCATGTGCTGTCGGATCCTATTTGATAGGATCTTGTTGAGAATCTTTGCATCCATATTCATCAGGGATGTTGGTCTGAAATTCTTCTATTTGGTAGAGTCTTTGCCTGGTTTGGGGATCAGGGTAATGCTGGCTTGATAAAAAGAGTCTTAACTGTTGATATTAACTTCTGATGATTGTTTCTATTTCCTTGGTGTCAGTTGTGATCTCTCCCTTTTCATTCATAATTTTATTAATTTGGGCCTTCCCTCCTTTCTTTTGGATTAGTTTGGCCAATGGTTTATCAAATTTTTTTATTTTTAAAAAAAAAAAAAAAAAAAACAGATTCTATGGGATGCCTGAATGGCTCAGTTGTTTAATCGGCTGCTTTCGGCTCAGGTCATGATCCTAGGGTCCTGGGATGGAGTCCCACGTTGGGCTCCTTGCTCAGCAGGGAGCATGCTTCTCCCTCTGCCTCTGCCTACCACTCTGTCTGCCTGTGCTCACTCTCTCTCTCTCTCTCTCTCTCTAACAAATAAATAAAATCTTTAAAAATATAAAATACAAACAGTTTCTAGTTTCATTGATGCGTTCTACTGTATCTCTAGTTTCTATCTCATTGATCTCTGCTCTAATCTTGATTATTTCCCTTCTTGTGTGTGGACTTGGCTTAATTTGTTGTTAATTCTCCAGTTCTTTTTTTTTTTAAGATTTCATTTATTTATTTGACAGACAGAGATTAGAAGTAGTCAGAGAGGCAAAGAGAAGAGGCAGAGAGAGAGAGAGAGGAGGAAGCAGGCTCCCTGCCAAGCAGAGAGCCCAATGCAGGGCTCGATACCAGACCTCTGGGATCATGACCTGAGCCGAAGGCAGAGGCTTTAACCCACTGAGCCACCCAGGCATCCCTGACTCTCCAGTTCTTTAAGGTGTAGAGACAGCTGGTCTGTTCTGGATTTTTCAATCTTATTGAGGGAGGCTTGGATGGCTATGTATTTCCCCCTTAGGACTGCCTTTGTTGTATCCCATAGGTTTGGGACCAAAGTGTCTTCATTCTGATTGGTTTCCATCAATAGTTTAAGTTTTTTGATCTCCTGGTTGATCCAAGCATTCTTTAGTAATGTGGTCTTTAGCTTCCAGGTGTTTGAGTTTCTCCCAAAGTTTTCCTTGTGATTGAGCTCCAGTTTCAAAGCATTGTGTTCTGAGAATATACAGGGAATAATCTCAGTCTTTTGGTATCGGATGAGCCCTGATTTGTCACCCAGTATGCAGTCTATTCTGGAGAAGGTTCCACATGCACTCGAGAAGAATGAATATTCTGTTATTTTAGGGTTGAACATTCTGTATATATCTATGAGGTTCATCTGGTCCAGTGTTTCATTCAATTCTCTTGTTTCTTTACTGATTTTCTGCTTGGATGATCTGTCTATTACTGAGAGCAGCGTATTAAGATCCCCTACTATTTATGTATTCATATTAATATGACTCTTTATCTTGATTAACAGTTTTCTTATGTAATTGGCTGCTCCCATATTGGGGGCGTAAATATTTACAATTGTTAGATCTCTTGGTGGATAGTCCCTTTCAGAATTATGTAGTGTCCTTCTGTATCTCTGACTACAATCTTTAGTTTAAAATCTAATTTATCTGATATAAGAATCGCTATCCCGGCCTTCTTTTGAGGCCCATTTGCATGAAAAATGATTCTCTATCCCTTCACTTTCAGTCTGGGTGTATCTGTAGGTTCGAAATGGGTCTCTTGTAGACAACATATGGATGGGTCCTGTCATTTTATCCAACCTGCAACCATGTGTCATTTTATGGGCATATTTAGGCCATTCACATTGAGAATGTGATGTGACAATCTACAGCAAGAAAAACTTCAAAGGTAACACGTTTTTATTGACATCATGTTACCTTTGAAGTTTTTCTTGCTGTAGATTGTCTCCATATATTTCTGTTCAGTGATATTCTTGGGATTTTTCCTCTTTTATAGAACCCATCTTAACATTTCCTGCAGCGTTGGCTTGGTGGTCAGTACTCTTTTAAACCTTGCCAGTCTTGGAAACTCTTTATCTCTCCATCCATTTTGAATGTTAGTCTTGCGGGATAAAGTACTCTTGGCTGCATGTTCTTCTCATTTAGTGCCCTGAATACATCTTGCCAGCCCTTTCTGGCTTGCCACGTTTCTGTGGACAGGTCTGATGTTATCCTGATGGGCTTTTCTCTGTATGTAAGGAACTTCTTTGTCCTGACTGCTTCCAAGAGGTCCTTTCTACAATTATGATTCATCTTTATCACTATTTCACTATTCACTAGACTTCATCACAAGTCTTGAGGTCTTTATAGATTCTGTAATCTTGGGGGAGACCTTTCTGCCTCTAGTACAGGAATGCTGCTTCCATTCACCATATTGGGAAATTTTTCTTGGAGAATTTGTTCAACTATATCTTCTAGTCTTCTCCCCCCCCCCTTCAGGGATTCCAATAATTCTAATGTTGGAACGTTTCATGGCATCATTTACTTCCCTAATTCTGTTTTTGTGGCATCTATGCTGTTTGTTCCAGGCTTCCTCCTGATCCCTTCTCTCTATCGGTTTGTCCTCCAGATCACTAATTCTATCTTCTGTCTCCGTTACCTAGCTTTTAGAGAATTTAGATCAGATTGGAACTCATTGAGAACATTGTGAACATCATCCGTGGTGGCTTTCACTTCTGCCCTAATCAATTCCAGTTTGTCATCCTGCCTTTCTCCAACCTAGCTATTGCCTGGATAATTGTTAGCCTGAATTCCCTTTCTGACATATTGTCTATGTCCATAGCCATTAGTTCTGTTGCAGAAGGCCCAGACCCTGAATTTTTCTTCTGCTGGGCATTCCTCCTCCTAGTCATTTTGGTGAGAAATGGCTGAACGGATGTAGCTGAACGTATTGAACGTGGTGCAGGCAAGGTGCACCCTGGAACAATTCTGAGCACACAAGAGTCCCCTTCCAAATGAAAGGGAAAAAAAGTAGAAAAGAGAGAGAGAGAGGAAAAAAAAGAAAGGTAAAATAAAAGAGAAGACCCAGCCCAAATGGGCACCAAGGTAAAATTTATGAAGTATACAAACAAAAACAGACAAACAAAAAGACCGGTAAAAGTAGATGACAAGAGAAAAAAAAATACATATATATAT
>ML101969.1:0-49558 GCA_003697995.1 Taxidea taxus jeffersonii | reverse complement strand
AAAGAAAGAAAGAAAGAAAGAAAGAAAGAAAGAAAGAAAGAAAGAAAGAAAGAGAAAGAAAGAAAAGTGAAGAGAAGAAAAAGAAACAGCCACCAAAGAAAATTACATTGTCAGATAAAGAGGAATTTTCCTTCACTAGTTGCAGCTAAAGGTAAAAAGTGGAAGAAGTCCACTGATAAGATACTCATACTTCCTCTCTATTGTTTTCAATATAGTGACTATGAATCTCAATCCACACTCTTATGTGAGATATTATAACTTCAATTTCTATAAATCAACTGAATTTCTATTTTGAACTTCCATATCAGACAACAGAAGCTCATTTCCATCAGTATGTTGTGTCCTCTCTCCCTCTCATCTTTGATACTGGATCTAAGTTCTAGGGGGCTGACCAAGTATGAAGGTGTGGTAACATTCTTCTGATTCTTGGAGACTTCCGTCTACACAGGTATGTACTGATCTATTTTCTTCTTGGATACTTACTCTGATCCCTGAAGTACTTTAGGCAACCCTCTTTTCTGTCTGTTTGGTTTTTAAAATTTTTAAAACTAGGTCTTCTCTTCTATTTCCAAAGAATCTTTTCTTTAAGACATGGGGACAATTCTGGTGCTTCTGTTCAGAAATGGCCATTTAGAATCATACTGGAATGTCGCCACAGTGGATTTCAAACTCTTCTCTCAGGTCTCCCAGTCCATCTGATATTTCATTACCTTCATGGGTCTATCTAGGAAGCATGATCCAGGGCCTACTCTATCCAGGATGGCAGAGTCTCTCTCTTCTTTAGACCAAGGAAATCTTTTCTGTTTTCCAAAGAAAGCTCCATTCTCCTCAAATCCATACCACCTATTTACCCTAAATCTTGGGCCTTTGGAACTTTCAATCAAAAAAGTGTCAAAAAACCATGATCTTGGCCAACTACCAAACTCAAAACAAAAGGATAGAGATGGGAAACACTTGGAGAAAAAATATTGGATACTAATTTCAGAAATATGTTCTTACTATGTAGTCCTGTTTCTCACTACATCTTACTTATTTCAAAAAATTTTTATCTAAATTCAAAAGGCTGCTTTTAATTTTGATTTTTTATTTTTAAGATTTTTAGAAATACATTTTTTCTTCTAACTTATAAAATGCTCTTTTTCTATTAAAATATTAACAAGGTCTGATTAACACTGTATTATTAATGCCCCTGGCTAACTAACCATTGGCCCTACCCTTTGTGAGCTTCTATACTAAAATGTGGGATTGGCTTTTTAAGCTTAATTTAAAAAGAAGACATGATCCTACAATTTTGGTGAAAACACAGTTTTCACTGCCTCCCTTTGATATTAAAATAATCTTAAATTTTAGAACTTTCTTTTTATCTTGAATTGAGACCAGCTTTAGAAAAATGATGAGAGGAAGGGGAGGGGAATCTTTTCCCTTACTATCAGATCTACAGATGTGGAATCAAAGCTTGTCTCTATAAGACAATTTCCAACGATATTATATTGTGTTGTTTAGGTCTTATTTCTCCACATCATATGGCTAGAAAAGAATGAGGTCTTACTCGCTGACAGCCAATTAAGAGGCCTTTATCTAAAAATCCCATGGAAGAGCTGGACAAGGGGGTTTGAAATACATCTTTTGATGTAGTTTCAGAGGGAGTGGCAACTTTACTTAAAAACAAAATATATATAATTTGAAACCTTCATCCCATATACCATTCTTAACATATTTTTTTCACATTAACAATCCAGATCTCGAGTTCATGCAATGATTCTAATTTAAACATTCAAAAATAGAATTATAAAGAAATATAATTTATATTATCTACTTTTGTTCAAGGAGAATTATACATAAACCACCCTAATAGGAGGAAGGTAAACATCCTAAAGAGTTAGGATGTAAAGTGGGCATTTGAATTTTTCTGTATCATTTTATTTCTACAAATAACTCCCACTTCCCCAATTAAGGTTCACAAACAAAATGACTGCTAATTGCTTTACTGAAATGACTTCATTAAATTTTCCCATACCACTCCTTTAACACAATATCTATGCCTTAGGTGAAGTATTCTAATGATGCATTCTCATTGACAAGAGCATAACAGGTCTGTCTATAACAGTTTCATAAATAATATAATCAAAGTTAACTAAATAAGGGGGGAAAATCATACAGACTACAAAAGTACCTGAAATAGAAAACAAGAAAGAATGTAAAAGTAAAGAAATAAACAATGAGGCTCCCAAAAAATCTATAGTGTGGCTTTTTTTTTAATGTATGCTCTTTTTTTTAATGTATGCTTCCCCAAATGGGTTAAAATATATCCAATTATGTAAATCTGTACTCTTAACACAGAACGCTGAGTCCAGGAGAAAGAATGAGCAGATGGAGAGACCCTTGGGAGAGCTGGTGTAAATAAAAACTCCTGAGGCAGAAAGAATCCTTGCACTCGAGGGAAAAATCTACGCTTTTTCAAACTGAAACAATTTTCTCTTTGTGCACTTAGCTATTTAAATAAAGAGGGCAATACAAATGTGCAATAATGAGTTGGATCTATCATGACATTCAACCTTCCAAAACAATACCCAGTTCTGCTGTTAATAATTTAGTATGGCTGATCATTTTGTAAAAAAGAAGATTCACCTTCCAAAGGGCCATTTTTATCAGCTATGTTAATCTCTGAATTCACAGTTCAAACTCACTTCAAAGCTCGTCATAGGCAAGAGGTTTCAGCCACTTTCTCATGGGTTTTACCAAGCACGGCAGTTGGCAGTAACACAATGATGTTCATTTGGACATGATCGTGACAGTGGTGATGTATCTCACTGCTAATATTCACAACATCATTCTCTATGGAGTGGGAGGAAAAAAAAAGAGGTGGGTGGGATTTTATTTTACATGTTATTTTTTTCATGGACAGTTTTTATCCTGAAGTCTTTTTTCCCCCCTTTCCCTTTTCTGTGCCCTTTGTCTCTTTACCCTGTATAACCTCTCCATTACTTCTTCATCTCACCTCTCATGAACTAATTAAGCAACCTGGTAGATGTTCTTCCCTACACTTCTCTTTGGTCACTAAGACTACTAAACGGAGGACTTGCCTATCAAAAATAACAGCAGCACAGGAATAGACAAGTAAGTTAGTGGAATAAAAGAGTGAAGAAAAATAAAACCTAATATAAACTGGAGTTTAATTCAGGACTAAAGTGGTATTTCATTCAGTTGGAAGAGGTCATATATTTCATAAATGGAGCCTGAACAACTGGTTATCCATCTGGAAAAAAATTAAGTTGGATCCTTAAGTCAAACCAAGTGCAAAAATAAATTCCAGATGGATTAAAGACTTATGTATATAAATTAAAACAGTGAAACCTGTTCAAAATTCTTTATGTACAATCCTAGAGGCAGGAGAGACTGTCACCAATTCTGGGAACTCAGATACACTAAAAAAAAAAAAAAAAAAGGACAGATGCATTTAAATACTCAAAATTTAAAATTTTGTTACTAAGGGACCACACTGGAAAAAATATTTACAACATATGTGATAGGCAAATGCTTAATATCTTTAGTATATAAATAAGTCTTATAAATTAACAAAAGAAAGGCAAACAACCCAGTAGATGTTGGGGTAAATGATATAAAAGAGTGAGTTGAAAGCAAAATACCAAAAAGCATTCAATCCTATTAAGGCAACAGTGAGATAATTTACAGTCAACAGATTGTCAAAAATAAAGACATAGGATACCTATTTTCGGCAAGCATTCAGGGAAAATTCTACTATATTGCTTGTGGAAATGTGAATTAATGGACTTTTTGGGAAAGCAATCTGCAATATTCATTGAATTGAAAATATATATATATACCATAATCCACATAATCCCACTGCTATTAATTTATTCTATAGAAATAATAGCATTAAAATGTAAAGGATTATATTTAAAAGTATTTAAATAAAGAATCATTCTAGTAAGAAAAAATAGAAACAAAGTGCATGTTTATCAAAAGAGGAGTTCTTGAAAATGTCATTACATTCATAAAATGCATTTGACAGCATTAAAAGGAATACATGGAATATAAACCAGTTGATTTGAACGTATTTCTCCAGTGTGTGGTTCAGCAAGGAAATCAAGGATTCTGAGAAGCTTATGTGATATGACCTTTTCATTTTTAATGAGAAAAAAAAGCATTGTGTGTGGATATGTTTTTTCTTTTTAAAAATAACACCTTTAACTGACATAATTCACTGTCTCACAGGGTACAATTCAGCATGTCATTTATTTTTATATTCATTTTAAACTGTCATGGAAAACGACCAAAGGAAGCCTAGAGCACAGACTGTCTACCCAGGCAGAGTACAGAAACATAGAAGCAACATGAGCTTCCTCTTGAAGCACAGGCAGAGTTGAAAGATTAAACACAAAACATCCGTAGTTTCTGGTGCCAAGTAGAAGCTTCTTGGTGAAGGAAGCCAAAGAACAGAGAGTCAAAATATACTTCACCTAGAGTTTCTTGGTGCTTATTAACTTGAATGAAACTCTTTGCTGATTATTATCCCATTACACAAGCAAACATTTAAAAAATCATAGAGAAGAATTTGATTGACATTTCATTCTAGAAAGATTTTCTACCTCCCAGCACCCTCTTCTTTCACTTATGTCTCCACCACAGATGGACACACGCATTTAAAGTAAGAACAGATGACAATGCCAGGTAGCACTATTCCAGGGAACACCAATCTCAACCCCAAGGAGATGTGCAGTGTGGCAGTCCTGGCCACATGAGGTTTAAATACTGAAAACATTTCAGCAAATATTAAACTGATGATTTTTACTTTCTCTTTTAATGCATATTTCATGGTACTTTCTCATCATGGAGGTCAAGCTTTTGAGAAATTATCACTCCCTGACAGGAGACAGCTGCAATCTCATTTCCTAGGGAAATTTTAGGCTTTAAAACCAGGCCTTATAGAAAGACAGGCTTTGCTAAGTTCCTCTGTCTACACTTTGGCATATCAAAAGCAGCCCAGGAGGGTCCAGCTAATTGACTTCTGTGGTATTACAGAGATGACATCTGTAGTTTAAGGCTTAACAAGAGTAAAGAGAAAGAAGGAGGTAAAAGAAAATTCTATTCATTTACCCTTTCCTGAGGAAAATAAAGGGAAACCAAGGTGGGAAAGCAGCAAGTGGGCATGCCTTTTTTGACTGTCCCTCCCTGGGCTTTATTCCCAAGAGTGGGAGACCTGAGTGGAACCCTGGAAGTCAAGGTGTCTCTCAGGCTGCCAAACACCCACCTCGGCTGGACCCCAACAACGCAGGGCATCACGAAGAAGCCTTGAGCCTTGTTCTCAAGCTGATGTCAACCCCCCATGGACACACAGGCTAAAGTGGGAGAGAGTGTGTCTGGCACATCAACAGAGCAAGCCTAGGTGACCTTGAAAAGACGGAGAAGGCTGACACATGACAGTGATCCTCTGCAGCCAGGGAGAGCAATAGGAAGGCCAAATCCACAAGGAGAAGGCAGCTGCGACCTCATGGGGACATCCTAAGCCAAAAGAAGCCACACACTTCCCAGCTGCAAATATAGAGCCAGTAAGAACACCACCATCCAGGGAGCCTCGGTGGCTCAGTCAGTCAAGTGTCTGCCTTTAGCTCAGGTCATGATCTTGGGGTCCTGGGATCGAGACCCACATCAGGCTCCCTGCTCACTGGGGAGTCTGCTGTCTCTCTGCCCGTTGCCCCCACTGCTTGTGTGTGCTTTCTCTCTTTATGATAAATAAATAAACCATTAAAAAAAAACAAAAATGCCATCCAGGGGGCAGGGGCCAGTGCCTAGGTGATGGCTGCTAACAGCCACTACACTCCAGGGCAAGCCAGAGGCCACAGGTCCCATGTCCTCCCTATGGCGGCACAACCAGAGACCACCGAAAGGAGAGAAATGGGGAGGGAAAGCTTTTGAAAAACTGAGCATTTTTATTCTACTTAACTAATTCATTTATTTTTTTAAGTATGCTCCACACCCAGCACAGGGCCCAACTCAGGACTCGAACTCACGACCCTGAGATCAAGTCCTGAGTTGAGATCAAGACTCAGACACTCAACCAACTGAGCCACCCAGGTACCCCAGATATATTTTTATTTAAAAGAAACTTATTTTCCTGAAAAGAAGGATGAAATGATGGGGATAATAGTAAACCACTAAGCTACATTGGACAGTTAGGTTAATTTTTGTTTTCCTACTAAACAGCCAGTGACAGCACACAGAAGCACCCCAAAATCCCAAACAAAAGTAGTCCACTTTCGCTGCCAACCCAAGCCACGGTGCAAGTTAGGCGTGCTCCTCTGGCGAACCCTTAGAGGCAATCGTGTTCCCCCCACTGCTTGCAGACACAGGATCTCTGGCCTCCAAAAGCTCTGCCTCGGAGGCTTTGCTCCCTAGCCCATCGCCCATCAGAGAAGCAGCTCCAGCACTCTCCAGAATCCCTCTGACATGTACGAAAATGTGAAAAACACAGGGCTCCATAACTATTTTCAAAAGGCACATTCTTCTCAACCCACTCCCCAGAGAAATTCAGGTGCAAAAAAGGGTACTTCTAAAAACCTACCCAATCAGCTAGTCATGAGCCTAGAACTTCAGACAGCAGGGCAGGAAAAGCCTTCTCCCTGCCCTCTCAAGTTGCCTTCTCCAGCCTGCTTTGACTTCTTCGGGGTTATGCACCAGGTCTCAGCTAAACCAAGATGTTCCAATTTTTTTCTTTGCTGCTTCTTTTCAAACCACAGTAACTCACACAAGAGCCAAACCCCCTAACTAAAGGATAATTTATGACAGTGCCACTAGCATTTTAAGCAAAATTGGTTTTGGGGATGGGGGTAGAAAAGCCAGGAGGTCAGAAGTTGATTCCTGAGGAAGGTATGCCAGCGGCCTCCTCCCCGGAGCTGGCGGGCTGGGATTATCACATTACACAGAGGGCCTGTGCCAAGGCCAGTAACAATGCCACCCGGATTCTATTCATTCCCTCCGTGGTCTCAGCCTAGCCTGGCGAGCAGGCAAGCGCCCTGCTCTGAGGACAGAGGCCCTGCAGAAGGGCTTGTTTTTCAGCACTGGGAGAGTCACTGAAATGTAAGAGGCTTGGCTGCCGCAGTGAAGGGAGGCCACGTTGCTTGGATATGTGAGCCTTAAGCACGTCATGTGCTTCCACGGAAGGCAACACGACCCACCAACAAAAGCTCTAAGTGGTACTCAGCAAGACAAGGCCCAACCAGCACAAGTGAAAAGGATGACTCACGTAAGACTCTGTACACACATGCTAGGCATGTCCTTTCCACTCACGAATCACACGCAGGAGCTGCAGGTCAAGACATTGATCGAGGCCCAGGTATCTGACCCAGATGTGAATAACTCGGGAGCCGGCATGCAGCCTCCAGTAGTAAACACAGTCCTGGCTGGGAAGTTTCTGGGGTGGGATTTCCAGATCTACGTAGTGGGCATCATAGAAGGCAAAGGACTAGCCAGGCCTGGCAAAGCTGCTTCTCTTTCTTTCTATCACAAAGAACTTTTCAGCTTCCGTACAGAAATGAAGACATCTGAGTAAAAGCCCCCTGGGAGACCGGCATTAAGGGTAGGACCACATATCGTCCAGGTACTCACTCAAGCAAAGTGGTGGAGAGAGGTGATGATTTATTGGAAAAGCCATGTCCTAGGGATGACCCTTGTTCCTCCTGCCTTTCTGGGATCACTGATCTGAGAGAGCCGTCCACATTGGCATGCACAGGTACCTGCTGGTGCTGTGTTGTAGATAATCGTGCTGCCCTGCTTCCAGAACCCTGTGTGCCCCTCGTGAGCCTGTGACTTGGGAGCTCAGGGAGCTGCTCTAGTATGCAGGGGCCTCCTTCAGTATCAGCTGGGCTGGCAAAGAGCACACAGGCTCATGAAGACTTCCGGGAGGTGGTAAAATGTGGTTTCCTTGGCAAGGCTACTCTGTATGTGAATCAACTACATAAGTGTCACCCCAGTCAACTCAACAAATACTTCCAGCAGATCTTCCCAAATGGCTTATTAAAAGTACATATTTTATATTTCGAGAGTCAGCTTCCTCTTGGAAGATTATGAAGTATACCAGTAATCATATAAAATTCCCCACATCACATATGCTACTTATTATGGCTAGAACTGCCTAACATCTAATAACTTTTCTCCCAGATAAAGAAAATTAATTTAATCTGCTCATTTTCCATTTACTATCTGTTCAGTTTTAACAGGGAAAGAAAATCCAAAGTGGAAACCAAATTATTTTTTTCTTTTTTTTTTTTTTTAAATTTATTTATTTGACAGAGATCACAAGCAGACAGAGAAGCAGGCAGAGAGAGAGGAAGGGAAGCAGGCTCCCCGCCAAGCAGAGAGCCGGACACGGGGCTCGATCCCAGGACCCTGGGATCATGACCCGAGCCGAAGGCAGCGGCTTTAACCCACTGAGCCACCCAGGCGCCCCCCAAATTATTTTTAAGAGAATTAATATAGCTAAGGAAGTATGCTCTGCTAGACCAGTAATGATAGGCCCCTGCCTGGCTCCAACAGAGGATACTGTTTCAAACATTACAGCATTTTGCTGATGAACATGCCCCACTGAATTTCTAACCTTTCATTTTCTAAATTGTACTTTTTAAAACTTGACAAGACTTGTTTGGTTACTTTATTATACCCTCTTCTGAATTTCTTCCTTCTGAAAAGTTTTTTTTTTTTTTTTCCCCCTTAAAGGGCTATGATCCCTGCTTTGTACAACTCTACCTTGCTAGTCAGACATTCTCAAAGTTCTTCACAGCTCCCTCTTTTTCCACTGGTTAATTTTTACATCTGAATGATGGATAGAAAAGGCCAATTTCACAATCTGGAAGGTATTTCCTTAGTAGCAATTTACTCAAGCAGGAAAGGGAATAGGGTGTCAGAACAGGTCTCACCTAGGCCCTGCATTTCATCTGAGGTTTCCAATCCCTTGGTTGCTCTTAAAAAGGCCCAGATCCAGATACAAACCCCAGCACCACAGATCCATCTCCTGAGACCTGATTATTTACGCTCAGCAGAGAAGACCTCACATTCTAGGGATTGTTGCATCCAATCCCTACTGGTCTAGACAGGAATCCAAACAGAGAAGCTGTTGTCCCAGGACGAGGAAGAGAAAGAATTTTTTTAAAATATAGAACTACAAAGCCAAACTTTACTAGGACTATGTCATTTTTATTGTTATATTTTGGATAGCGACAAATCACAAAGTATGTTCCACATCAAGATTCTGCCTGTTATTAATAAGACCACAGCTTTGGAAGGCAAAGGCCTGCCTTCACTCTAAAAACAAGATAAAGAATGATAAAAGGCAACAGAGGCCTAAAATATATCATGGATGCTAACCTTACTAATAGTTTATACTAACCTTTAATATTGAGCTTCAGATTTTTTAACTATTTCCTATTATGGGGAATTCTTATGCCATAGAAAAAACAATCACTTAACTCTCTTCTATTCTATCTGGTCTATTAATTGCTTTTGCTAAAAACCAGGAGGCTCCAAATTTCATGATCCCTCCTTCGTAGGATTTTTAACTTAGGGTTCACTTGGATGGGAAAAAAATTAGCAGTGGTATCTGTGACTCTGTCAACAGTATAAATTATCATATCATATATCATGTTATAACTGGACATACAAATGAATTATTTATTACTCATTGCTGTGTTTGAATCAGGTAATTTTTATAAAAACCCGCTGGTAGACATTTTTTTAGCAAACCTATAAAGAAGCAAATTTCCAACTGTATTACAAATTAAAAAAAAATATTTGGGTAACTACATGTCACAGTATTTCTAAATATTTCACTTGATGCATTTAATTTTTCTTCTGACAAATGAAACACATTAGTTTTATTTTAAGAAAGAATCCACCAGCACTCCAGAATGCTGAAAGAGATTGTAGTATGCGTGCACACGCATGTACACAAACACAAAAACTAAAGAATTACATACCAACTCTGTAGGACAGGTGGAGCAACCCAGATGATAGATACGTAGGTAGATATATATAGATAGAATTCAAGGAAACCAGAGAAAAGAGTGTCATGCTAAGTTATCAACATTGGCTGTGTGGGGAGTACTACAGAAACGTGCACCATGTATTTGCTATTTCCAACTCCAAAACCTTTGGGTGATATTTATATATTTTGGTGGGGGGAACAGTAAGTTGCAGCATGGTCTAGTCACTGTAAGAAAATGCTGAGTCCTTTGGAGTCCACTAGTGTTGAATACTTTACAGGCAAAATTCATGCAGATAATTCCATTGTAAGGATAGTTTTAAAATCCTACAAAGTGCCTTCTCTGTTTTGAGGCCAATCTAGGAATAAATAATTTGAAACAAACAATTTCTCTCCTTCCATAGAATGTTAATTATTTTTTAAAATACATCACCTAAGGCCTTATTGAGACTACCCTGTTTTGCCAAATATTTCTACAGCTTTGTGCTGCCAGTGTTCCTAGTCTCATAGTCATTTCAAACACAAAATCTCTCATAAAATTTGTTTCAAAATCCCTCTAGTGGAGAAGTCACCTATTAAATCACTCCCTCAGAGGACAGAGTGTTGGCTATGTGGTCTGGAATGGAGTTCTTAGCATTCCCAGGCTAAGGAGAATGCAGGTAATTGAAGTAAGTAGTGCCACTTGTACACTGAAAGCATTTTTCTCTATTTCCTAACCCAGCAGAGGCCCTTTTCCTGATATTAAAAAAAAAAGGACATTGAAAAATGCAATGTATAGAAAAATGAAAAGGAACAGTTTAAGGAATGGCTCACACTAGAAAAGACTGTCAAGAATTGAGAGCTGCGTGTGCCAGAAATTTGGGGCCCAATGAAAAAGTACTTGCAAAATTTATGGTAGCAATTTTTTTCCCATCTGATTTGTCTTATTTTCCCTATTCCTTACCTTCTCCTCTCTCTACTATTTTCCCCTTTTAGATGCCCAGATCCTTCCTCTCTTCCTTCTACCTCTTCGCCATTTTCCCCCTTTCTCTTCTATTTTCTAGTCCTTCTCCCACTTTTTATTTTGTTTTCTCCTTTAATTTCTGTTTCTCCTTCTCCTTCCTCAAACCCAATGAGGAAATCTCACCTTTGGAAATCTAGAGTAGTCACAGGATCCCTCAAGGGTCAGGCATGACATATTATTTCCCATTGTTTTACTTTCAACATTCTTATCATTTATTTGTGAAGTATAGCTCTTTAAATAGCACATAGATTCATGTGTGCACATAAGCACATGTGCATGTGTGAACACTCTATAGACAAGATTCATGCAGCTAATTCCACTGTAGGGACAATTTTAAAATCCTACAAAGTGTCTCACTATTTTGAGGCCAATCCATAGAGAACATGTGTTAGTCCATTCTGATCATCTCTTTTAACTAGGATGTTTAGCCCATTTACATCAAACATAATTACTGACATAGTTGAGATTAGTTCTACCATTGGCTATTTGTTTTTAATCACCTAATATGTTCTTTGATCTTTTGCTCTTCCTTCTTTTGAATCAGAAAATATTTATTATTATTCACTGTATTTCTTCAACTGGACTTTTAGCTTTATCTTTTTGTACTATTTTTAATGGCTGCATTGGTTACATGCAACACAATTAATTATAGTTTATCTTTTTTTTTTTTTAAAGATTTATTGACAGAAATCAGAAGTAGGCAGAGAGGCAGGCAGAGAGAGAGGAAGGGAAACAGGCTCCCTGCTGAGCAGAGAGCCCGATGCGGGGCTTGATCCCAGGACCCTGGGATCAGACCCGAGCAGAAGGCAGAGGCTTTAACCCACTGAGCCACCCAGGCGCCCCAATTATAGTTTATCTTAATCTCACAAATGTTATTTTTATCAGTCACTCTGCCTTTTGTTATTGTTGTCATATATTTTACTTCTACATATATTATAAGCCCCATGATGCACTGTTACTTTGCTGTTTGTCTTTTTTTTTTTTTTTTTAGCTTACTTTTTTGTCTACCCACCTGTATATCCTTTCTGGTGTTCTTCTTTTCTCCTTGAAAAATCTGTGCTTCCATATGTGATCATTTCCCTTCATTTGAAGAAATTCTTTTTGAGTTCTAATAGGGCAGGCCTATTGTGAAGAATTCTCCCGGGTTTTAGTAGTCTAAAAAAGGATTGATTTATATTTTATTTTTCAAAGGCACAATTTACTTGGTATAGAATACTATGTTGGCAGCTGTGTGAAGCCTGAGAAAAAGACTGAGATGGAGATTAGTGTGTAGGAAGTTGATCTCCCCAGACCAACACCTCTGGGAGGAAGAAGAGATACAGATTGGGTAGAAGGAGAACATGAGCTGTAATTCAGTCACAATATCCTGACAAAGGCCTCAGATGATCCCTACAGAGACTCAGAAGCTAAGACTGTCCAGCAAAGTTTTTTTTCATCAGGAGAGAGGTAAGGGCCCTTATACTCCAGAATCATCACCAAATTTCTGAAAAGAGTTGCTTCCACTGGCTACCTCCTCTTCTTCCCTTCCCTGCATTCCTATAATCTGGCTTCAGACTATGTTTCTGCAGAAATACTCTAGCCAAAGATAAAATCCACAGCTAAATCCACTCAATGCAGAAAATAAAATTGGCAATCTATACAAATTTAAAATATTTTTTAAAAATAAAATAAAATATGTATATCACTGACCCAGTGATTCCACTTTTAGGAATATGTCTAATGGAACAAGTTACACAGACAAGCAAAGATTATACATTCACAGACACATACATATGCCTTCTGTAATTTGTCTGTAATAATAAAAAATTGGAAACAACTTAAATATCCATCAATAAAAGAGTGGTTATATAAAATGTCATTTAATAAAAGTGTAGACAATATTTGTTAACTGAGTAGCTGAATGAATAAACAGCTACTATGACATATACCTTTCAAACTTGATGCTTTAATGGTCTCCCAAGATATTTCTACTAAATATGAAGATAAAATCTTACTTTTACTGTTTCTATTTAAGTAAGTTTGGTATTTACTAAAGGAGATTTCTTAAGAAAATCTGGAAAACAGGAAAAATCAGGGGAAACAGAGTCCATTAGAAATGGAGATGGTTAAGAAATAAGGCACAGATTTCCTACCCTAATGTAACTTAAATCTGCCCACAAATTTGCTAATCTGGCATGATTTATTGGGTAAAAGGCCTCTCCTCAACTATATTTCTTTTTTTTTTTAAGATTTTATCTATTTATTTGACACAGAGAGATATCACAAGTAGGTGGAGAGGCAGGCAGAGAGAGAGAGGAGGAAGCAGGCTCCTTGCTGAGCAGAGAGCCTGATGCAGGACTCGATCCCAGGACCCCGGGATCATGACCTGAGCCGAAGGCAGAGGCTTTAACCCACTGAGCCACCCAGGTGCCCCCTCAACTCTATTTCTAACAGGACTGATCCCCAAGAGCTCTTGAGTCTCATCTCAATTAATATTATTTATACATCTATCTTTGAGCTAATTATAAAGGCTGAAACTTGTCTTCTTTGTGCCTCTGTCATATGTACATTATAGGTACATGAAAGATAGCAAGTACACATGACAGGTAGCACGTAATGTTAAGCAACATTTGGAGGATCCCCCAAAAGTTCTATATCAGCCTTCCACTTGTTTCCCAGCTTCAGTTATGTCCTGCCTCCTATCTGGGGAAATAGAATGTAAGAGAGGAAATCATAGTGTAAATAAACACTGGCTGCTAGGCGGTTAAATGCACCCTTGAAATGGGGGGTGAGGGTAGGAGTGGAGAATGAAATCTTTTCACTTCTCCAGGAATACCAAAAGATAAAAGAGCTATTACCCTCTTTTGATGAAAGTTAGTTCTGCTACGTGAATCTACTCTCTTTTCTCCACTGATCCTGTATTATGAGGTGACATAACATTATTTCATCATTATATACTCACACTGCCATTCCCCAGTTGTTAAACTTCTGAAATAACAAGTCTCTTACAGAGTCATGCATGTAGTATGGACCCATATCCCAAAAGTGGAGCCAAAAATATGCCCAAGTTTCCTTTTTTGACAAAAGAAATTCACAGCTTCCTTACAGTGTAATTGATGCACAATACACTGCAAATATTTAAAGTGTACAGCTTGGTAAGTTTTGACATTATCACACACCAGTCAAGGCAATGAATATATACATGCCCCAAAGTGTTGCTGTGCTCCTTTATAATCAATCCCTGCTCCTTCTCCCTGCTTTCCAAGTTCTGAGGACACAACTGATTTGCTTGCTTGTTGCTAGAGATAGTCTGTTTTCTAGAATTTTATTTACAAAAAAAAAAACACAAGCATATAGTCTTTTTGTGTCTGGATTCTTTTTCTCAGCATTATTACATTGAGATTCATCCATGTAGTTCCATGATCAATAGTTCCTTTGTTTTCCTGCTGTGGAGCTTCCTGGAGTATAGACAGGCTACCTGTGTTTACCCACTCACCTGCTTTTGAACCTGTGATTGTTTCTACTTTCGGCTACTACAAATAAAGCTGTTGTGAACATTTGTGTACGAGTCTTTGCATGGACATATGTGTTCTCTTCTCTTGGGTAAATACCTACTTGTGAAATGGAGGGATCTATATACCATATGGCAGGTATATATTTAACTTTTTAAGAAACTGTCACTTCATAAACCTAATTGGCTAAAGCATTTTACATTCTCACTAGGGGTATATGAGAATCCCAGCTCTTAATCATCCTTGTCAACATTTGCTATGATTAGACTTTTTAATTTTAGCCATTGTAATAAACACGTAGGTGTATCTCATTGTGGCCTTATTTTGCATTTCCCTAATGACTAATGATGGTGAATATCTTTTCATGTGTTTATTTGCTATCTCCATAACTTCTTTGGTAAAGTTTCTGTGAATATCTTTTGCTTATTTTTTTAATTGAGCTGTTTGCTTTCTTATGTTGCTTTTTTTTTTTTCTAAGATCTTATTTATTTGACAGAGAGAGAGAGAGAGACAGCGAGAGAGGGAACACAAGCAGGGGTAGGGGGAGAGGGAGAAGCAGGCTTCCCCCTGAACAAGGAGCCTGACGCTGGGCTTGATCCCAGAACCCTGGGATCATGACCTGAGTCCAAGGCAGATGCTTAAGGACTGAGCCACCCAGCTGCCCCTCTTATGTTGGTTTTTGACAGTTCTTTAGATATTCCTTAGTAAGTTCCTTCAGGCTTGTCTGGTTACTTTTAATTCCTTTACAACAGAGCTCCTCTCACTGTAGGATGTAAAACGTAGTAAAAGACTACTGTTCCTGCCCTACTACCTTGGAAAAAAAGAATGCATTAAAGTTAATATATAGGGGTGCATGGTGGCTCAGTGGGTTAAAGCCTCTGCCTTCGGCTCGGGTCATGATCTTGGGGGCCTGGATCAAGCCCCACATCGGGCTCTCTACTCAGCCGAGAGCCTGCTTCCTCCTCTCTCCCTGCCTGCCTCTCTGCCTACTTGTGATCTCTGTCAAATAAACAAATAAAATCTTTAAAAATAAATAAATAAAGTACATTTCTAAAAAAAATTAATATATAATTTGTTAAAGACACTAGATAACCATGGGCACAAAGTCAGGTAAAGAAACTAAGTTCCAGAGAGAGACAAGACATTTCTATATGACCAAAACGGATGATTACTTTCACTTCCTAGAAATTAACAGGTGTTAACCTCCTGGGCTTGCATGATAGATTGGAATCTATAGACACCCCAACTACAGATTAGTTCTACCTATCCACTAATCTGACCTCACAGAACTTCTGCGGAGAATGCAACAGCATTGGGAATTGTGGATATATGCTGAATTTTGCCAAATACTTTTCTTCAGATAATCATATGGTTTTTGATTTTCAGTTCATTAATATAGTGCATCACAATGATGGATTTTTTCCCATATTTCTTTATTATGTTTTCTTTTTAGCTTTTGACCCCTTTCACCCAATTCTCCCAACCCCAACTTGCCTCTGGCAACCACAAATTGGTGGTGTTCTTTCTATCTATGAGCTTGGTTCTCTCTTTGTTTTTGTTTTTTGATTTTCCAATGTTAACTAACATTCCTGGAATCAACCCTTCCTGGTCACTACGTATCATCCTTTTTATATATATTGTTAGATTCAATTAGCTAAAATTGGGTTAAAGAAATTCAGCAGCTATGTTCATTAAAAATATTGGTCTGTAGTTTTCTTGTGATGTCAGTCTTGTTTTGTTATCAAGGTGACGCTGGCTTCAGAGCATGATTTTGCAATGATTTCCTTCTTTTCAATTGTCTGGAAGAGTTTGTGAAGAATTGATGTTATTTATTCCTCAGGTGTTTGGTAGAATTCGCCAGTGAAGCCATATAGCCTGGAATTTTCTTTGTGAGAAGGTTCCTAACCCAAAATTTAGTTTCTTTAGCTGATAAATAGCTCTTGATGCTCTCTGTCTCTTTTGCAGTGTGCCTAGGTATTTAGTGCCTTTCAGGGAATTTGACCATTTTACGATGTTGTCAAATTCACTGGCATAAAGTTTTTTTAAAAAAGATTTATATATTTCATTGTATATATATAAACATTCGGGTACACGTGCCCCTTCAGATCACTACGTTTGTATCTTTAGGGTAAATACCCAGTAGTGCAATTGCTGGGTCATAAGGTAGCTTTATTTTCCATATTTTGAGGAATCTCCATGTTGTTTTCCAGAGTGGTTGCACCAGCTTGCATTCCCACCAACAGTGTAGGAGCAGCCATCAAAAGAAATGAAATCTTACCATTTGCGAGGACATAGATGGAACTAGAGGGTATTATGCTTAGCGAAATAAGTCAATCGGAGAAAGACAATTATCATATGATCTCCCTGATATGAGGAAGTGGAGATGCAATGGAGGTGGGAGTTAAGGGGGTAGAAAAAGAAAAAATGAAACAAGATGGGATCGGGAGGGAGACAAACCAAAAGAGACTCTTAATGTCATAAAACAAACTGAGGGGGGCGGGGGGGGTGGGGGTTGGGAGAGGGGGGGGGGGTTACATTATACGTTTAAATAAAAATAAAAATTTTTAAAAAAAGATTTATATATTTGAGAGAGAGAAAACAAGCAAGAAGGGTAGAGAGAGAGGGAGAGAAAATCTCAAGAAGACTCCTGGCTGTATGAGGAGTCCAAAGCAGGGCTTGATC
The DNA here is from genome assembly GCA_003697995.1 of Taxidea taxus jeffersonii. Taxonomy (NCBI): domain Eukaryota; kingdom Metazoa; phylum Chordata; class Mammalia; order Carnivora; family Mustelidae; genus Taxidea; species Taxidea taxus. The sequence goes on along the minus strand of ML101969.1, from coordinate 32,388 downwards.
TCCTGACCATGAGATCACAACCTGAGTCAAAACCAAGAATCAGATACTTAACCGATTGTGCCACCCAGGCACCCAGGCATAAAGATTTTTTAATAATAGTCCCTTATTATTACTTTTTTACTATGTAGAATCTGTAATGATGTTCCTTTTTTCATTCCTGATACTGACAGTTTGACTCTTTTCTTGACTTCTTGAATCTTTTCTTTTTTTCTGGCTTAGTTATCTAGAGTTTTAGTGATTTTACTGATTTTCTTTAAAAATCACCTTTTGGGTTTACTGATATTCTATATTATATTTCTCTCTACTGATTTTTTGTTTTGATCTATTTTATTTCCTTCTGTTGCGTATTTTGCATTTACTATTCTCTGTTTTTACAGTTAAAAATACTTTCTAGTTTCCTTTTTGATTTCTTATTGGATCCATAGGTTATTGAGAAATGTGTTATTTAGTCAATACATATTAGGATATTTTGGATAGCTTTCTGTCATTGATTTCTAATTTAATTCCTTTGTACATATAATGCACACCATGAATCTTTTAACACATATTTAGAGTTGTTTTATGACACAAAATAATATCCTATTAAATGTATTGTGTACACTTAAAAAGACTATATTTTGCTAATGGTGAAAGCGATATTCTTTTTTTTTTTAATATTTTATTTATTTATTTGAGAGAGAGACAGTGAGAGAGAGCATGAGCGAGGAGAAGGTCAGAGGGAGAAGCAGACTCCCCATGGAGCTGGGAGCCCGATGTGGGACTCGATCCCAGGACTCTAGGATCACAACCTGAGCTGAAGGCAGTCGCTTAACCAACTGAGCCACCCAGGCACCCTGAAAGCGATATTTTAAAGAATTTATTAGGTTGATTGTGTTGTTTAAGTCTTCTCTATCTGGTTTTGTCTGTTCTATCATTTACTAAGAGGAGAATATTGAAATATCTAATTCCCACTGTGGACTTGTCTCTTTATCCTTACAATTCTATCAGGTTTTGTTTTGTGTATTTTGAAACTATGTTCACAAGTAAATAAATGTTTCTGGTTTTTTATCTCCTCTTAATGAATTTGATGTGGTTTTGGAATATAGGTGTGGCTCAGTGGGGTGGAATCCAGAGCCAATGACCCAGAAAGAATTATTGAGACATCTTTGGTGCAAAATGGTAGTTTATTAAATCATGGGGACAGTACCCTTGGGCATAAAGAGCTGCTGCACCAAGAGCTGCTGCACCAGGGTTGTGAGGAGTGGCTAATTATATACTATGGGGCTGGGGGAGGTAAGGGAATGGGAGATTTTCAAAAGGATTTTCATATGTATAAGAAGATTCACAAGATACAGGAGGCCTTGTCATTGTCAAGTTAAAGTTGTCTTTCCCTCTAGCAAGGCATTAACATGAAGATAGGGGTGCTTCCTGGAGGAACACTATATTCTGTCCACTTCAAGTATCTGTCAATGGGCTGCAAATTATAAGGATCCTTAACTATACCTACATTTCCTTCTGGAAGCAAAGTTATTGATAGAAGTGCTTTGTTCTTGTAGATCCCTAAGACATTTGTAAACTGAGGGAGACTCATGTCTTGCAGGATTGTTATCTCTAAGTTGACTACTTATTTTTCCTTCCCTTAGTGTTAGGGCAGCCAGGAGTGCATGAAGAATGTCACATATATCCCATGGCAGGGGAGGGCTGCGGGGTGTCAGCTTCCGCTTTGTCCTCAGCTTGCCTTCTGTTCCCTCAACAAATTAACCTTTTCAATTGTAGTAAGATAACTTTATTCCCAGTAATAGTTTTGCTCTGAAATATACTTTGTCTAATACGAACATAGCCACTCCAGCTTATTTAGTGTAAGCATGATATATCTTTGCCCAACTTCTTCTTTTAAATCAATTTTGTTTTTACATTTAAACTGTGTTTCTTTGGGCACCTTGGTGGCTCAGTTGGTTAAGCATCTCTTTGGTTCAGGTCATGATCTCCAGGTCCTGGGACAGAGTCCCACATCCAGCTTCCTGCTCAGCAGGGAGCCTGCTCCTCCCTTTCCCTCTGCCCCTCTCTCCAACTCATGTGAGTGCACCCACACATTCCCTCAATTAAATAAATAAAATCTTTTTTTTTTTTAAGTGAGTTTCTTGAAAATAGCATATAGTTGGGTCTTTTATTTTTTCATCTAATCTGACAATATCTGCCTACTAAATGTAGTGTCTAGATCATGTAGATTTAATTATTTATATATTTTTATTTAAATCTACCACCATGGTGTTTGTTTTATATTTAACTCATCTCTTCTTTGCTCCTTTACCCTTCTTTTTTTTTACTTTTGGATTTTTTTAAAAGACTTCATTTTTCCCTGTTGTATTATTAGCAAGAACTTTTTTTTTTAAACTTGACTTAAGTTTATAACATGCATCTTTAACTTATGGTCGTCTGCTTTCATGTACAGTTCAAGAACTTTATCACTCAGTACTTTAATTTCTCCTCTTCCAATCTTGGTGCAATTTTTTCACATATATTACTAATAAATGTCTTATAAGCACCTTACATTATCATCATTATTGTCTGAATTGTCAATTATCTCATAAAGATATTTAAGTAATAACAAATATCCCTAAATATTTACTCACATACCCTTTGGAGATCTTCAGTCCAGTAAAAATACATACACATGTGCATCAAAAAACAAGTACAAGAATGTTATTATTTGCAATGGCCCTAAACTGTGAAATACCAAATGTTCATTAACAATAGAAAGAATAACAAACTTTGGAATAGTCAAGCAATTATGTATTTCATAGCAATGAAAAGTAAAAGAATAAACTACTGTATTAGTTACAACAAGGATGTCTCTCACAAACTTCGTGTTGCATGAAATATTCCAGACACAAAAGGGCATATTTAGTTTTACTCCATTGGTATGAATCTAAAATCAAGAAAAGCAGTTTACTGTGACGGAAAATCAGAATCTGGTTACCTTTAGGAGTTAGGAGATACCTGAGTGGAAGCACAAGAGATGATTCTAAGAGCTCTAGTGATGTGTACATCTTGATCTAGCTGACAATTACAGAAATGCATTAACAAGACAAACAATAAGAATGGTGTCATTAAAACTACCAAAAATAAAAAATAAATGGGTATTTTTTCACAGGTGAAAAACAGTAACAAAAATCTCTACCTTTTACAGGCACCACACCATAAAGTTTAAAACAACAACAACAAACTTTTGTATTGGATGCCATAAAAATGTTAACTTCTATATTTTAAAAAATACTAATATATTAATATGTTATATATTAATATAATATTTATATATTAATATTATTAATATTTATATATAATATATATAAATATATTAAAATTTTCAGAAAGGCAAGTGATACACTGGTTTTAAAAATTATAACATATCCTTAAGATATAATGACTTTACTACAAATAAAGAAAAAACCGAACATGATAATAGAAAAACAGCCATCAGCTATGGCCAGACAATTCAGGATATAAAAAATATGAATGGTTGACCAACCTATGAAAATTGAGTTTATAGAAAAAGGAATGCATTATAAAATATAATGGGCACCAATTTGTAGCTCATCAAAAATGCTGAAGATATTTTAAAGATAAAAGCATCTTTAAGAGTGAGGGCATAGACGCACCTGGGTGGCTCAATCACTTAAGCATCCAACTATTGGTTTGGGTTCAGGTCATGATTTCCTGGGTGGTGGGATGGAGTCCTGAGGTGGTTCCATGCTAGGGGAGACTGCTTGAAAGATTCTTTCCCTCTGCCCCTCCCACTGTGTGCCTGCATGCATGAGGTTCTCTCTCCTTCTCTCTAAAATAAATAATCTTAAAAAAAAAAAAAGTGAGAGAATAAAGTACCCTTAGTCTTGATCAGAGAATAAGCCCTAAAAAAGCCCTAAAAAAGATCTACTCATTTTAATATATAAATCCTTTTTATAGGAATTTAGCTAAGAAAAAAATAAATGTACTGATCAGTATTTACTATAGTGATCATAATTACAAGTGAAAAAGGGAGCAAAGCAATATGTGCAGAAAATTCCATTTCAGAAAAATGCATTTTTTTTATTAAAAGATTTTTATTTACTTATTCATGAGAGAGAGAGAGAGAGTCAGAGGCAGAAGAAGTAGGCTCCCCCTGATGTAGGACTTGATTCCAGGACCCTGGAGCCAGGGTTATGACCTGAGCCAAAGGCAGATGCTTAACTGACTGAGCCACCCAAGAACTCCCTACAAAATGCATTTATATACATACAAAAATATCTGAAGAGATCAAACTAAAATGTAAATAAAGATAATACCTGGAATGGGGAGGATATGCTTAAGTTATAGTATTCTTCATTTTTTTCCTATTTACTTGTTTTAATTTTTAAAAACAATCTGACTTCTTTAAAATTCTGTAATATGGCCTTTAATTTATATTTTGAAAGATATAAATATATTCAAAGGAGCATACATAATGAATATGAAGAAAATTTTTGCAGTGACTATTACAATAATGAGGGATTCCATGACTCCAGTGCCAATGTACAGCATTGCTAACCAGGCTGTTTCTTTGAATAATCCAACTAAGTCCAGTTAGTTGACAATATTTAGAAGGCTGAAAAAAAAAATCTTCAGGGTTGCAGGTGTTTTTCTCTCAGTAGTAAAGGAAAGAAACCCTACCATCCTTTCCTTGAGGACACTGCTGTTTTCTTAAGACTCAGCTAGCCTAGACATCTGGATCAGAACTAATTCAGTCTCTCAGCTCTCAGGAATAATATAATCTCTCTTCTGTATCTTTTATTACTGAAAGATTTGAGGCAGAATTCTGACTATTTTATAACCAAATTGGCAAAACTAACCAAATTCTCCAGTTGTGTGTTTATGAGAAATGCCTGCAATAACTTTCTCATGATGCATCTTCAATTTTCGAATCCATTTAGAACTTGATGACGTTCAGACTGAAAGAACACATTTCTTTTCTCTCTTAGCTTTACCCCAATATGTGATGAAATGTGGCAAAGAGAAATGGCCATCTAACCTCTGGATAAATGAAAACCATCTTGTCATGTGGCAACTTGAAAGTCGTCTTACATTTTAGAGTTTATTTCAGAGAATGGCAGTTAGCAAAATCTCTACACATACCATAAGACGTTATCTTGTTTCTCTAGATCGATAGTTACAAAGTGTGATCCCTGGAGCAGCAGCATTGTTAGAAAGGCAGATTCTTGGGCTCCACTCTACTACGGAATCAGAGATCTCAGGATCAGGGCACAGCAGTCAGTTATGTAACAAGCCACCTAGATGATTCCAAAGCATACAAAGTTTGAGTATGACTGCTCTAAATGGTCTTTGTTGCAGATTCTCCAAGAATAGAATGACAGCACGGCTAACATCTAAAGAAAGAATTTTCTTGCACGATGAATTTGTATAGATCTTAAAGCACTGTTTACCATTTATTGTCTCTAGCGTTTCCGTAGTATAGTGGTTATCACGTTCGCCCCACACCATTTATTGTCTCTAAAAGGTGAAAATTCTAACATTTATCAGAATTCCTAAGATAAATAAACAACACAGTGACATTTCTGAAGCAAAACCATATGTCAGTGTGTTTCTATTTAGCATGGAGCATGGTGAAGACAGCAAAATCCTATTAAAAGAAACTTGGTCTTGTTTATCTTCTATTACACACTGTCACATAATATCCCTATGTACATTTATTATTTTGGACTCACCCTAATAGCTAAGCCCTGAAACTTTGGCATTCACCAACACTAACATAATAAGAATGTTCTCCCATCGTTACCATACAGCACAAAAATTAGGGTTTAAGACTGTCACATTAAGCAACTCAGAAATAGAGGATAGACGTGAAGAATATGGGGGCACTCATTGCCAAAGATAGTAGAAATCTGCAAATTATCAGTTTATCTGTACTGTGTCTACACTTTTAGAGCAAGGATGCTTTTTGGAAAGGAGTAAAATTGGACAAGAGATTCATATCAATTTAATCACACAGGGAAAATACATCAGCAGGAACAATGAACAGAGCCATTTTTGTTCCAGAGTAATCTCTGGGCTTTTTAAAAAAATATATAAATACATCATCTCTTTAATCTTTAAAGCAGAGTGCTTCAGTTATGTGTTCCAACTATCTATTTATTTTCCTCACAAATCGGCAGTCTAGACAAGACTCTGTGGGACCAGCTCATCTCTGTTCTGCAAGGGATCAGCTAGAATGTCTTGAATCCTGAGAACTGGAATGACTGCAGAGCTCATTTACTCATCTAATCTAATAAAACTGATCATCACTGTTGGTTGAGGATTTAGCTGTGACTATTGGTCAAATACTTACTCAGGTCTTCTTTAAGTGGCTTGGGTGAGCAATGTGAGAGACAACCAGGTAGAAAGCCCTATTACCTTCTGAAGACCAGCCTTTGAAGTCAAAGCCTGGCAAGACTTCTGCTATATCCTATTAATCAGGGAATTCACCATCCTCACTAGGATCAAGGGAAGAGAACACAATCTCTACTTCTTGAGGGTGAGTGCCAACATTCTGGAGAGAACAGAAGACCAGATACATAGCTAGTTATGACCACTTTTGCAAAACCCAATGTGTCACAGTCCTCTGCCCACAATAATTCACATTCCTTCCTGAGATGTTAGACTGAGCAATTCCTCAGATGATTCTTTTTTTTTTCTTTTAAGATTCTATTTATTTATTTGAGAGAGAAAAAGAAAGAGAAAGAGAGCGTCAAGGAGAAGAGCAGAGGGAAGAGACAAGCAGACTCCATGCTGAGCACAGAGCCCAACATGGGACTCCATCTCATGACCCTGAGATTATGAACTGAGCCAAAATCAAAAGTTACACTTAATCAACTAAGGCACCCAGGCGCCCCTAGTCCTCAGGTGATTCTATAGTCTCTAGTCTTAGAGCTGACCCAGCTGATTTTGAGTGGGACAAAAGAAAGTTATCCCCAGTGAATCCCACCCAAGCTGCACTTTTGTTATCAAAGTAAATGTGTTTGTTTTAAGCCATACATTTTGGATTGGTTTCTTATGTAGCAGGGGACAAGTAGAGATGACACAGATTCTCAACTTTTTCCCTTGGCTAACTAAATGCAGGTGAGAAACCCAATGACACAAGAGACACTGTTCAACTCAACCTGATGTTTAAAATAAGACAGACTAGTTTTCCAGCTCTATCTAATTTATTTGGGGTTTTTTTCCCAGAAAGCATTTTACAAAAAAGGCAAGTGAGAGTTATAACATTATAGCAGTAATACTGAATTCATCTAAATTTATACAGAAATAATGCTGCAAATTTTGGCACCTTCCCTATCATTTGAGACATACCTCATGATTGATCACATCCTACAACAAGAAATAGACTGGAAGGCACTGTCCTATACACTCTTAGGGGCAAAAGTTGCTTCAAAAAAGTTTAACAAATGGCTACAAAATTAACAAATAAACAGAAAACCTGAGTTTTATTTTTTCTATCTTTCAAGAATGGTTAACCTACTGTAACTTACTACTGGCTGATCATGTTCATAGAAAAGGAAAGGTAAATGAAAGTATTATCAATAAGCAAGTTTTGCTGTTACTGCTGAGAGGATGTGGAAAAACTATCAGTTACTCTGTCATTAGACACCTGGCCTAGTGGACAAGTTCTTCCTAATACAGTGACCACACTTCTCACTGTGCCCAACAGAATCTCACCATTCTATCTGATTTTACATTCTTCCCACAACAGAACTTTGAATGATAACTGACATGGTCATTATATTCGTAAGTAACATGCTCAGAAAATAACTTGTGGGTTTGTGGGATGTTTTCCAATGTCTCTGGACAAATCTCTGGAACAACTTCTAAGAGAATGGATCTGGATAATGTGTTTTATGCCCTAACAGATAGTCCCAATCTGAAACCAAGACATGGGAATCATGTTTGCTCTGGATTCATCATGTTACACTCTGTTAGCTGTCCTCGTAACAATCTGATTTCCTGCCAGTTGTAATACTGCATCTGTTGGTTACAGCTAGGCAGTAAGTAGAATTTTCACTAAAAGCGCTCAGCATAGTTTTCCAATGGTCTCCACTGGCACTTTAATTTCAGCTTCTAAGTGCTTTGTAAAATTAATCTGCTTGCTCAAGATTTCATACCTCCTTTTTCTTTTTTTTTTTAAAGATTTTACTTACTCATTTGACAGACAGAGATCACAAGTAGGCAGAAAGGCAGGCAGAGAAGGCAGGGGGGAGTATGCTCCCCGCAGAGCAGAGAGCCCGATGCAGGGCTCGATCCCAGGACCCTGGGATCATGACCTGAGCTGAAGGCAAAGGCTTTAACCCACTGAGCCACCCAGGGGCCCCGTATACCTCCTTTTTCTCAGTATGCAGGGACACTACAGCAAGAAAGTCTATGTCCAAGTTTCTGTTGATTGAGGAACTTTGTCTTCCACCTAGCACAGTCACCTTGCAATAGAGTCCTAACTATGCCACTTCCATTAAAACACCTTACCCGATTGCCTATTAAGTCATCTCAATAATCAAAATATTTTTGAGTTTTCTGTCAGGAACATGAGTTCTGATGATTAAGTTATCATACTTAAAGCTTTCATAACATTCATAAAAATTTTTTTGGTCTAAAAACAGAGCCCCAAACAGGTTACAATCACTATAAAATGGAAAATATGAAACATTAAAATTAAAATAAGGAACCTAGTACATGCTGTTCTCAAAATGAAGCCAAGGTCCTGGTTTTAACCTGCAAGGTATATATACTTTGTACACATGGAAAGGCACAGAATCCCCAGTGCTCTGGTCTGGGCCATAAATCAAGTCTGTATCACACAGATAAAAGCAGAGCCTGGTTTCCCTATTCACCTGGAATACCCAAAAGAGCAGAAGGTCAGTTCTAGTCTGTGAGGTCCAAAATCATCAATCATGTAAAGTTTCTCACTTTAGGATAACTTTTTTTTTTTTCATCAATCTCAATAAACCTGGAAGCACTGAATATCCAAGTTTATAAGAAACATGTCTCTGACTTGCTCACAAATATATAAAGCATCCTTTTATGTGTAAATTTGTATGCACAGATATTTGATAATACCTAACACCATCTCCCAATATTTTGTGAAACAAAAGCAAGCCATCATTTGCATTCATAAAGGAGTTCCTCTCTGTCTCACAAAAATAGGGCTTTTCAAATAAAAGGTACAACATTCTCAGGAAATGGACCCCTGACAATCATTAGTACATTTGTCCTCTTAAGCTCACTTCCAACTGACAGAGTTGAGTTTGAGCATTAATGGGATGTTCTATAAGCTTCATCATCTTATGCCTAAAAAGACTGTAGCCCAAAGATTATTTATTGTAAATGGCCTCTTCTTCATTACCTAGCATGAAATGAAGAGATATAAGTTTGAAACATCTGTCTGAGTGACCAAAATAGAAGTTTATAAACTAAGCTGGGAAAAAATCTTTCAAGGCTGGGACACAGGTATCCAGAAAGCCTATTATGGCTGGTATGACCTGCCTTGTATTCTCATAGTCCTGCACCCTGTGCTGGGTGGATTCGAATCCAGTCTCTGGTATATGGACTGGCCATGGATCTAACATGTGGGTGTGTGGAATGCTGAGCCTCTTCCCCTGGCACTATGACCTAGTTCAACCAATCAATCACAGCTGGGGTGTCAAGCAGGCAATGGACATGAGTGTGAGAAAGTTCGCATTGCAGAGGTTCTTCTTGGCATATCTCCACAAGAAATCTTGTTCAAGGAGTTCAAGTTTAGGCAGCTTCAAGGATACAAGAATCAAAAACTAGAGAATTTCCCTTGGCTTCATTACTTTCTAACTATAGAAGAGAAAGCTATCAAAAATAACTAGCTACCACAAAGGTAGGCAGAAAGTAAGTGAAATCATACTGAATGACACCTTTGTGTCTCTTATTAATGAGGTATCAACTGCCTGTGTTTTAAAATCCACGTCCTGAGTTCAAATGCAGTTATTTTTCAAAAGTTTGGAACTTCTGCAATACAGGTTGGAACCATATCTAATTCACTGTAAGATCCCTAGACATTAGTATAAGTAGCTAGCAAAAGTGTTCTCTAAATACTAAAAGAATAAAGCATTGTAGGCTCAGTTCAGTGTGTAAACGTATAAATATACTTTAAGCTCACCCTAATGTTACAGAGGCTGCTCCTTACATTTATGCATAAGATTCCTTAAAGTGCTTGTTTAACTGATATTTTTAATATCATCTGTAAGGAAACCATTACAGGGTCACAGGATGCACCTACACCCATAAACTATCTCTTCTGCTTGTCCTGTCATTCTTCGCACAACAGCAAAGAGCTAGAAGCACAGAAAAACGCTTTTCTCTGGGAGAGTAGAATTAAAATATAAGTAACAATTCTTGTCCAGCAGCTGTGGGGATGAAAGAAAGCTGCTGTTGAAGAAGAGACGGCATGAACACAATGCTAGGGAGATGTGCTCTTCCCAAAGATAGTCTTTTCAGGAACATTTTATCACAGTCCTTCCTTTCTGAAATCTCAGTGATAAATAAATACCAGTTCCCACAGGGGTGATAAAGACATTAGAGTCTAGAAAACAATCAGTGGGGTGACATGCAATATTATCCATGCAGCTCCCAACAAATACAGCTGCAGTAGACAGGGGAATCATAAAACTGGTGAAGAAGTTGCCTTTAAAAAGAATGTAGTGCACCACTTCATAGAGGAGAACTGAGAACTTTTGGGCCCAGGACCCGAGGAGCTAGAGAGAAAGCATGACCTAGGGAAACAGATGCCTAGGACAGCTTGAGAAGAGAGTCCTGGTTAGCAAAGCACAGGGAGCTGAGCCTGTCACTGATCACTGATGTAAACTCTGAGTACCAAATGAGTATCATGTCTTCTTCAAACTATCCAAGATGCTGTCTATCATATATTCAATATACAAATGTATGGGATGCAAACAGGAAGAGAAATGATGTGGACAGTAGTCAAACTTGAGCAGCCATAGTAGCCAAGACTAAAAGCACCAACCTGAAAAAGCTCCAGTCATCATCATCTTTGTAGAAGAGACATTATTATAAGGGAGTCAGCCTAGCAAGGACCAGGGATGCGAAGGATGGCCCAGAGCACAATCAGCACCAAAGATGGCATACTGCTTTTCAAGACCTATGGGTTGAGGATTTTGCCAATCCATGGGGAGAAATCCAAATTGAAAGAGAACACATATGCATAATGTGCTTATGAATGCATCCATTGTCCATTCATTTATAGTCATTTTTAATTTCTTAGAAAAAAAAAAAAACAAAATAAACTGGATCTGCATATGTGTGTGTTTAGATAGCTCCTAAATGTTGACTTAAGTGTGTGTGTGTGTGTGTGTGTGTGTGTGAGAGAGAGAGAGAGAGAGAGAGAAAGAGAGAGAGAGAGTGTGTGTATGTGTATGTGTGTGTATAGCTCCTACATACTGGCTTAAGGGCTCTTCTGGATGTGGCAAACCACATCACCTCAGAGAGACCACTCATGGTCTGCACAAGCTCAAGAAATGCCCAAGGACAGCGATTTTACAGGTTTTCCATTTTTACTGCTTTGGAAAATGCCAACTACAGAATCTTTTCCAAGATTCAGGGGCCCTGCTTTGGCCTCAGTGCTTCTCAGGCCCAATTACCCACTTCTACTGGGTCTGAACATAACTAGTGGGTAGGTAAGAGAATGACTAAAAATACTCAATGCCTTCAAATCAAGTATGTTTTATTTAATCTGATACTTCCATCCATTCCAGAAGAGTGCTGGGTATACTCTTTCTAGTCTGAAAAATACCACCTAATCTTCTTATTTTCTGAAAGAACTACTAGCAAATGACTTAAGTCAATGATTTTCAGGGCTTTAAATTTCATAATACTGTAAAATTAGACCAAAAAAATAGGGGAATTACTTAGATGATCTATTTTGCTAAGGAAGCATATTTAAAATTTCCCAATTTTATTATTCTCTTCCCATTTTATTATTTTTCAAAATGATTTTTTTACTAAAAAAAATATAATCTGAACATACAAACAAGAAGATAATTTAGGATTAGAAAGACTCACTTTCTTTCCTTAACTCCATTTTTCATTTAAGTCAATTTAAGCCATGTTGAGACTCATTGACCAAACTGAAGTGAGCAGTGTTCCCTCACAGGTCAAGCATGAAAGCATGAAGTTAGGAAGACATTGGTGTGGACAGACTATTTTATTTCCCTGAAGATTCTGATGAAAAAGAGATGAGAATGAGAAATAAACATCAGACATCTGAGAACTGTCTGGACAACTGAGAACCAACACAGAGATGTGCCTTTTCTTGTCTGCTGTTTTGCTTAGTGTTTTACAGTGGTCTTTAAAACAATACAAACAAAGAATCCATATTGCCAAGCACGTACTAATTTGACCCAGAAATATTCTCATACAAGTATATATACAAGATACTGATACTGAAAACCTAAACCCTTCCCAAGTCTGTTTCTATATTTAAAATGAGACTCATATTTAACAAATAAAATTTTCAACTCATTCACAGTTGCCCCATTTCACACACCCAGCTGCACATGTGACAGAAGAGAACATTGTGCTCTTTACAAGATCATTTCAAAACGTTAAGCATGCACTGGAATTGAGTTATCATGCTGACATGATCTACTTCTGCAACTCCTGCATCCATCAAAATAGAAGGTATAATTAGAAGGAAAATGTTCTTAAGTATTAAAAGTGTTACCATTTCAGACCGGGTAGAGGGGAAGTGATTAGCAGGGCTGGACAGCTTCTATCAAGTAGGCATCAGCACAAATTCCCAGGATGCCAAAACATAAGGCAGAATTTTTAGAGACGACTAACATTTACTTTCCATACTTCCCGAGAAGAAGAGACACGGATGCCTAAAATGACCTAAAATTGTCTTCTGAGGGAAGTTATTCCTGATTATAGCCAATTTCTTTCCTTTTCACATGCTTATGTTTACTTCAAGTAAGCTAATTCTGTGTTGGTTTCCAGACTGTATTATTCTTGATTTTAGAGAAAAAAAAAAGAATTACTTTTTGTGACATGTTCAGCTAGTTTTCCCTTCATTTTAGCTCAATGGTTTTCCTCATCTTTATTAGATTAGAAAATTCACTAGTGGGCGCCTGGGTGGCTCAGTGGGTTAAAGCCTCTGCCTTCGGCTCAGGTCATGATCCCAGGGTTCTGGGATGGAGCCCCGAGTCAGGCTCTCTGCTCAGCAGGGAGCCTGTTTCCCTTCCTCTCTCTCTCTGCCTGCCCTCTCTGCCTACTTGTGATCTCTGTCTGTCAAATAAATAAATTAAAATCTTTAAAAAGAAAAGAAAAGAAAAGAAAATTCACTAGCTACATGTTATCAGCCACACTTTAGAAATTCAAGCTCCCTGAACTTCAGGCCTACCAACCCAGTGCCATGAAGAGGTAGGGTTAACTATCTGTTCCACCATAACACAAGATCATAGGGCTGCCAAAATTCACAGGGATCAGTAACAGAATACCAGCACTCTGACCTTTACTTCCAGCTCCAATCCAAAGCCCAGGAGAGAACTTCTAGTGAAGATGGGCAGAAAGTCAGCCCTCTGATGCAAACCTCCTGTTCCCAATACATAGCAACAATAAGAAAAACAGACAAAGAAACACCCCCACCCACCAACCACATAGGCAGACTAAAATGTAGCTAAATTCTGCTTATAAAAAGAAATGCTGAAAGCAAAGTTATACCAAAGTTCCATCGGGCAAATAGCTGCTATAGCAAAATAATGGGAGACAGAGTAGTATTGGGGGAAAATAATTAATAGAGATAAGGTGGAATATTTTCTAATAAAAATGACTTATTCCACCAATGAGCTCTAACAAGGAAGAACTTACTCGCTACAAGGAAAAAAATAGAATCTCAGCATAAAGAGAATAAAATCTGACAATAATGAGGAAGGATTAACCAATCCACACTAGCAGAGTAGGATATTTTAATAGTCCTCTATCAAACCAAAACACAGCTAGAACTATACAAGATTTAAATAAAAAAACAACAAGATATATATATAGATAGATAGATAGATATAGGTATAGATATATATATAGATATTTATGCATTTATCTTTAGGACAATATACTCAATAAACACAATACTCTTTTTCTAGTTCTCAGAGAAACCTAGCAATAATTGATCCTATACTAGGCCACAAAACAAATGTCAAATAACCTACATAATAAAGCTTATAATTGACAGTGTAATCTAGATAAAAATCAACAATTAAAAGCTAATTAATAAATATCTTTGAAAACCCAAAATGCATGCCTAAATAAATCCCTGATTAAAGAAAAAATTAAAATGCAAGAAAATGACAGCAAACATTCCACTCAAAACTGGATGGAAGGGTACCTAGAAAGAAATTACTAACTTCTTTATAAGGACAAAGCTGTCATGAGGTAGAGTTTAGCTAGGCAATTAAGAATTATAAAAACCGGGCACCTGGGTGGCTCTGTGGGTTAAGCCTCTGCCTTCAGCTCAGGTCATGATCTCAGGGTCCTGGGATGGAGTCCCGCATCAGGCTCTCTGCTCAGTGGGGAACCTGCTTCTCTCTCTCTCTCTCTCTCTCTCTCTCTCTGCCTGCCCCTCTGCCTACTTGTGATCTCAGTCTGTGAAATAAATAAATAAATCTTTAAAAAAAAGAAAGAATATTTGTGTTGTATTTTTGCAAACTAAAAAGTGTTTGTAAGTTAAAAGATTTATTCTTCAAGAGGCAGATTAGGGCCAACAGACACATGAAAAAGTGCTCCACATCACTCGGCATCAGGGAAATACAAATCAAAACCACAATGAGATACCACCTCACACCAGTCAGAATGGCTAAAATGAACAAGTCAGGAAATGACAGATGCTGGCAAGGATGCGGAGAAAAGGGAACCCTCCTACACTGTTGGTGGGAATGCAAGCTGGTGCAACCACTCTGGAAAACAGCATGGAGGTTCCTCAAAAAGTTGAAAATAGAGCTGCCTTATGACCCAGCAATTGCACTCCTGGGTATTTACCATGAAGATACAAACCTAGTGATCCAAAGAGGCACATGCACCCAAATGTTTATAGCAGCAATGTCCACAATAGTCAAACTATGGAAAGAACCTAGATATCCATCAACGGATTAATGGATAAAGAAAAGGTAGTATATACAATGGAATACTATGCAGCCATCAAAAGAAATGAAATCTTGCCATTTGCGACGATGTGGATGGAACTAGAGGGTATTATGCTTAGCGAAATAAGTCAATCAGAGAAAGACAACTATCATATGATCTCCCTGATATGAGGAAGTGGAGATGCAACGTGGGGGGTTTGGGGGGTAGGAAAAGAGTAAATGAAACAAGATGCGATCAGGAGGGAGACAAATCATAAGAGACTCTTAATGTCACAAAACAAACTGAAGGTTGCTGTGGGGAGGAGTAGGAGAGGGTGGTTGGGTTATGGACATTGGGCAGGGTATGTGCTATGGTGAGTGCTGTGAAGTGTGTAAACCTGGTGATTCACAGACCTGTACCCCTGGGGCTAATAATACATTATATATTTATAACAAAATTTAAAAAATTTTTTAAAAAGGAGGCAGATCAGAAACATAGAAGTCCAATGGCATGGGTCTGAATTCCTGTACTTCCAGTTGTATGATGACAGGCAAGTTATTTAGCTTCTTAAGCCTCAGACTGTTTACCTAAAAAAAATTCACACACTAATGATCTCTTCCATGTAAATGCCTCGCAATGTTAAATGATTTGAAACACAAGAAAAGTAGTTCATGGGGCCCCTGGGTGGCTTAGTGGGTTAAAGCCTCTGCCTTTGGCTCAGGTCATGATCCCGGGGTCCTAGAATCGAGCCCCACATCGGGCTCTCTGCTCAGCAGGGAGCCTGCTTCCTCCTCTCTCTCTCTGCCTGCCTCTCTGCCTGCTTGTGATCTGTCTGTCAAATAAATAAATAAAATCTTAAAAAAAAAAAAAGAAATGTCGTTCATAATAATAGTTCAATAACTACAAACTAGTATTTTTACATGTACCCAGTGGTCATTTGGCTATTTGTTCCATCACTTGCACATGATTATATGTCTTCTTGAAGAGAGAAAGAACCCTGTTTATCTTTGACCACTGAGGACACATACAGCAGTGCCAAGTACTGGTGCTAAATAAATTTGTTGTATTAATGAATGAAATTTAGTTAAGCTTGTCCAAGCTACTCTGGCACTCAATACCAAAATTATCTAACCAGCAATATAAAGCAATAAATATGAAGATATTGTTAGTGATTTGTAATCATATTTAAGTGTGACTTTAATTATTACTTGACACTTGAAGTAGAGTCAAGTCAATTTTGTTGCATCAAATCTGACATTTTCAAATATTCATTAAGAATTAAAACTGGTCAGTAATAAGATATTATTATTGGGCAAGGCTGGGTTTGGAGCCTGGTTTAATATTCTCATTCTAGACATATGATGGTGATGGAAAATATCCCATCTCTGTCTCACACCTAAGACACAAAAAGACAAGGAAATAATTGCAAAGAGCAGAGACTACATAAAACATGTTGTTAAATGGGAAAAAATACATTTATCTAAAGCTAGGCCAGGATCCCCTGTATTCTGACAGAAAAAAATTAAAATTCCATGGTTTCCAGAAACAAGTGTTCTATAAAATTTGGTTAAATTAAAATACTAATTTCATCTTGATTGAAGCACATTTATTTTCTTTGAACCTATCGATTATACCTAGTAATGTTCTGCAAGGTTTTTTTTTTTCAATAATATCTGTGTAGTTTAACTTTTATTAAACCCCACTGTATCTTCACATGGGGTGTGCTTGGCTGAGTTCAATAAAAGGCCACAATAGATATGAGAGTTAATTTACTTTGATGCTGGTGTAAACACCTCTAGCATTCTTCTCATACAGCTAATATTGAAGCAGAATGAGCATCTTTCCTTCTCTTACTGCATGGGTCTCCTGACACTGGAACAGACAGCTCCAGAATGTAAGTTTTACAGAGATTAAGAAAAGAAAAAGAGAGAGAATGGAGGGAGGGAAGAAAGGAAGACAGGCCATATCAGTGTAATGGTAATATAGTCCTGACTTACTGGGAGTTGGGGCAAGAAACTAAATGGCATGGTGATGGTCTTTTTAATCTTTAGATTTAACTTTTCAAATTGTTGAGACTTTAATTGAAAATAAAAATCATGCAAACACACATATACACATACACACAAACACAAAGAGGACCTGAAATGGAAAACTTTAAATATAACACTGGTTTCCATGACAGCACATCCCAAGAATGGAGTTTCACTTTAGCTCACCATGGAATACAAATGTATCCAGGAATTTCATATGCATCAGCTACAACCCTACCAAATCTACTTTCTGTCTACTTGAGTCCTAAATTTTTAAATGCCATGATATCAGTGTCAATTCTCCTAAATTTTTAAATGCCATGATATCAGTGTCAGTTCTAAAAACTAAATTTTTAGTTGAGTTCTCAATGACTGCCTTTTGTGGATCCATTTTCCCCCTTAGAGATAATCTACTTTTCTTCTTTATTGTTTTTACATTCTACTATATGAGAGCAAAGTAACTCAGTATTTCTTTTGGTGCACAGAATCTACCCAATGTTCTATAGAAACATCTTTCAAAGAAGTGAATTAGCTAGTGAATATTTTGGAGAGGAGGGAAAGATAGGATACATCTTAGCTTAGGAGCTACGCATGATAATTGCATTTTTAACTATCCTTAACAATATGACAACTCTCAGGAATACACTTCTTTCATTACAGAATTGCCTCAAGATTTTAATAGTTTGTGTATGTGTGGAAGGGAGAGATTGAAATGTACCTCTTCTCAGGAAAATTTTCAAAAACGTAAATGCCTCTTTTCTGAAATATCACTGCATCCAGATGCCTCTATTCACCCTATCTTTAGCAAAGCTTTCTGTCTCCCAAATGAAAAACATCTGCACCTGCTACATACATGGAATTTCAGTTACTCTGTGCCCCTAGGGGACCTAGCCTACCTTAACTGTCCATCTATTTCCCTCCCAAGATAATTTTTTGGCTCTTTATAAACTCTTTTTCATACAAACTAAATGCTGTACTATAAGATACTTAAGTAGCTATGATATTATTAAACTAAATCCCTTATGCACCACAGGGAGAACAGGACTATTAATATATAATAAAAACCTAGGAAAAGAAGCTATGGACATCTGGAGGTAGAGGTCGGGCTACTTGGGCTCTCCCTGACCCACATTCTGTTTGTTAATGAAATGGTGAATCTACTCTAAGAATCAAGTCTAAGCCCATATTCTTGGACAAAGAAAAAGTAAAAACAATTTTACATAATTCCAATGTTTGCTCATAGAAATGACAATTCTATAGCTAAATTCCATTTAAAAGAAAAGAAATGGAGAGAATTCATGGAAATAGGAAAAAAGGCATGCACTACTAGAGAACCCTATCCCACTGAAGATTTCCAATCTTTTGTTTCTAAAGAACACCCAGTGAGATTCTGCTATTGGTAACTTGAATTCCTCTGAACAAACACCTCTCTTGGTTCTTTTCTGGGGACATCTTTCTATACTAATTCATGAAATCCCATTAAAAATCCCCAATGTACACCAATAAATAAGTTTAGTAAGGTTGCAAGATATGAGGTAAAGACACAAACTATTTCTATATACAAGCAGTGAAATGTCAGAAACCAAAAGCCAGATACATTACCATTTGCAATAGAACCAACATAAAAAAATACTTAAATATGAAACTTAAAAAACATGTACAGGGTCTGTATATTCAAAACCATAAATACTGAGGAAAGAAATCATAAAGGAAGACCTAAGTAAATGGGAAGGCATACCATGTTCATGAATTAGAAAACTTAACATAATAAAGACATACATTTTCCCCAAAGTGATCTTTGGATTTAATGCAATTCCTATCAAAATCTAACACAAACAAGATTTTATGTAGATTTGGATACAATGATTCTAAAATTTATATAAATGGCAAAGAAACTAAAATAGCCAAAACAATTCTGAAAAATAAGAACAAAGTTGTAGAAATACCACCTATTAAGGCTTGTTATAAAGCTATAATAATCAAAGAAATATGGAATTGGTGAAGGCTTAAACACAGATCAATGGAAAGTAAGAGAGTCTAAGAATATATTCACACAAAAATGACCATTTGATTTTGACAAAGATATAAAGCAATTCAATGGATAAAGCATAGCTTTCTTTTTTTTTAAAAAGATTTTATTTATTTATTTTACAGAGAGAGAGAAAGACCACAAGCAGGCAAAGAGGCAGGCAGAGAGAGAGTAGGGGAAGCAGGCTCCCCATTGAGCAGAGAACCTGATGTGGGGCTCGATCCCACAACCCTGAGATCATGACCTGAGCCAAAGGCAGAGGCCCAACCCAATGAGCCACCCAGGAGCCCCAGGAATAGCTTTTTTAAAAAATATTTGAACCATTGGTTATCCACTAGAAAAAACTGAACCTAGATCTAAACCTCATACCTTATACACAGATTAACTTAAAATGCACATAGATGTAATTTGTAAAACTATAACATTTCTAGAAAAACACAGGAAAAATCATCTTGACCTGTGGTTAGACAGGTAATTCTTAGAAATAACACCAAAAGCACAGCCCATAGGAATGGAAATTGCTAAGACTTTATCAAAATTAAAAACTATTGCTATGCCAAAGACACTGTTAAGAGAACAAAAAGATAAGCTGCAGACTGGTATAAAATATAGAAATTGTCTACCTGACAAAGGACTTTTATCTAGAATATAAGGAATTTTCAAAATACAACAATAAGAAAACAACCAACCAAATTTTAAAATGAATCAAGGACCAAAAAAGATATAAAGTTGGCTATAGAGCACATAGACTGAAGAGCAACATCACTGGCCATAGGGAAATGCAAATTAAAATCACAATGAGATACTATTACACATTTGTTAGAATGACTAAAATAAAAGATACCAGTAAGACCAAGTACTAGCAAGATTCATGACAACTACAACTCTCAGACACTGCTCATATATATTGATATACCCACTCTGGGAAAAAGTCTGGCAGTTAAACATACACTTGCTATATATACAACATAGCAATCCTACATCTAGGTATTTAGGGAGAAGTGAGTGGAGTGGGAAATCGGAGGAGGAGACAAACCATGAGAGACTGTGGACTCAGAAACAAGCTGAGGGTTTTGGAAGGATTGTGGGGTAGGGGGTTGGGTGAGCCTAGTGGTGGATATTATGGAGGGCATGTATTGTATGGATCACTGGGTGTGGAACATAAACAATGAATTCTGGAACACTGAAAAAAATAAAATTAAAACAAAATTTTTTAAAGAAAAAACTATGATGGCACTAAAACATGCACATGATTGATCATAGCAGCTTTATATGTGACAGCAAAAACTGGAAACTCAAATGTCCTTCAACAAGAGAATGGACATAAAATGTAATACATCTATAAAATGAAATACTATTCACCAAAAACAGAATGAACTGCTGGCACATACAACAAAATAATAATAATAAAATGGATAATATGGGCCAGCAGTTGCTCGGAGTCTTGGTTGGAGCAGGGGGGATGGTGTCATAAAACAGGGATGATATTGGGGACATTTTTGTTGGTTGATGGAACTGTTCTGTATTCTCATTACAGTGGTGGCTATATAAATCTACACAGGTGTTAAAATCAACAATACTGCACACCAGAAAGGTCAGTTTTACTGTATGGTAAATTTAAAAATAAATATTAAACCCTACATTTGGTATTGCAAATTCAGAAATTGTTTCAGCCATCCCTGGAACTTACTATGTTGCCCCTATTATTCAAAATCTAAGTTGTAAATCTAAAATTCAAGATGGAGGGAAGAGCTCCCCTCCACAGGGTGTGCTGATGGGGTGAATTCTCCAAGCACCACGTCCCACAGTAGCTGCAACTACTATGTAAAGGACTGTTTCCAGGTATTGTTTCGTTCTCGGGCAGTACTTGGTCCAACTGCCATAATGGCTACACCAGAGATAATAGAAGAAGATTGGAAGAAGAGAGAAACAGCCATTTTATAGGCCGTGGTAATATTCCTTAATGCAAGAGTGGAAGGACTGCCATGGTTGTAAAGATGTTATATTATGAAAAGAAAGAAACAGAATATTCCCTTGCTCTGAAGTCTTCATAAAACCTTACATACACACAATCCCAGCTCAGTTTTTCTAGATGTTTCTAACACTTCAACATCACCCTTGTCTTTCACCTGATTGTTACCTCTTATAAACCTTTCCTTTGTATATATTTTGTCTGATTTTATGGAAAAGAGATAAGTGCTAAATCAATATCAGAGATTTATTTCAAAATAATGCCCAGGGATATGTCCTGGGTTTCCTACAGGCTCAATTTCCTTTACCATACTTTCCACACACGTGGTCCTACATAATCATTTCTTGGTAGTTTTTGCTTTTTATGTTTTACTTTGGAAGTTCCTGAAATATCTATAGATTTAAATCAGATTAAATAACTTCAGAGATGGTGTTATTGCTAAGTATATTGTATTAAGTTCAAATTTCTATATCAAAATGCTCAGTTAATCAGAATATGCATTCAACTATAAGTCAATCTCATAGGATATTAAAAAATCCTTCACAAAATGAGAAAAGTCCACTGGTGCTCAACCATAAAGAATATTTAATGATGTCATCATTACTTTGTCAGCCAATAATTGAAAAATATTTTAATGGGTATTTATGAACCAAAAAGAAGGAAGGCTGATGCGCTGTAGTTCTTTACCTTAAGGTCCTATATTTTGTTTCATTCCTCAAAGGGCATTTTACAACCTTCTAGGAAAAACACTCAAATGGCTAGTACTCCCAATCACTTGCTATTTATCACCCCAATTTCTCTGAAGAGCCTACATAATGAATGCTCTTTATATTTTATCTTCTGAAAATAAAAAAAAAATGTCTTGACTCATTAGACAGTAATTGTTACTTTTTTAAAATATGATTTATTTTCCAGTACTTTGTGGGTAGAAAGCAATTATTAAATAATTGTTGAATGAATTGATGAAAGAAAGAATACAAGAACCAACTCCTGTGAACAGAAGCAATGTAACAATTCTACCCAGTTATGCCATGGGGAAGATGCTAATGACTAACAGCATTCCACAGTGCTAAGAGTATATACATCCACCCCACCGTCTTCAGTACTTTTCCTCTGGGATGAAAAGATGAAGCTATGTTCACTGAGCCCTCTCATCACAAATAATAATAACTATTGTTATTATCACCACCATTATTGTGGCCTGTATCTTGTTTCCCCACCTAATTAAAGCATTCCTTCTGAAAACCAACACTAAGTTAAAGATGCTTCAAATCAGATGTGTGTGGCATGCAGAAACATTCTGGCCCAAGCAAACTGCAGCCTCTTCTTCTGAGTGACGTAAGCACTGGCCTTGCCTGTACCTAATTTAGACATCAAACTTGTCCATTTGTACTATGCTATTTACCCATTACACTCATTCAATTTTCCCACATACCTTGCCCAATTATCTACCCATTTAATCCATTTAAGCTATCTCAACTATAGTAAATATGTTTCCCTTTAGCATTTACTAGCACTTGGGCTGGCTTTTCAAGGGCCTCTAACAGGCTTTATGATTCACTTATTTTTCCTCTTCCTGTTCAATTTTGTACTTATGATTCATCACAAAATGGATGCTACTGCTGTAGACAAATGAACTGGCAAGAACCTAACTACACAATTGGCCATTTAGTCCTGAAACTAAAAGAAACAGAATAATGACTACAAAATTGATCCAGACCACAGGGCAGAAACCATACTTAAACTTCATCCAGCATAGACCACCTGCCACAGAGCTATGTCTGGATGCCATTTACTGTCCTTTCCATTATTATGGATAATAGCAGTGCTTTCAAATGGAACATTCCTCCTGCTGCAGATCAAAGGGATTTAGAAAAATATCCCATCATCTTATTTGAGGGATGAATAACGTAATAATTCAGTTTCCTCAGGTTTGCCACAACCTTCGCAGCGAATGCTAATTACTATCTCTAGCCATTGGGCACTAGTGAAACTACAACTTCTAAATTAAAATAAACAGCATTTGTCTATTTTTTTGGTAAGAGAATGAACCCATTCTGACTTCTGTCAAGAAGCCCCATGTGGCTCATGGGACTCACAGACACTTGTCTCAGGTACTTTAAAGCCCCTGAACTTTCTCCTTCAACATTAACATCCTGGCATAAAGATCCTGAAGGCTGATTTTTAATGTTTACCTTTGCCTCACCCACAAACTCCCACACACCATCTCTCCATTAGGGAAGCTTTTCTGCCTCCATATGTTTCTTTGCACTTCATGAAAGCTATTTGTCTTGTATGCCAAAAAAGATCTCAACAGCTAGAGAAGAGAAGCCCAAATGGGACCTTAAGAACCCCAGTGTCGCCAGCTAAGAGTATTCTGTGGTGGAAAGGGAACCAGTTGCTATAACCAAAAAAACTGATCATGGGGATTAGCGAATTCATAAGAACTTCATAAGAAGACAAATTCTTGGGAAACATAGTTATTTATTTGGCAGCCTTATTGAACAGGGTCTTTCTTTGATATGGAGAATTTTGGGTGTCAAGGGTTTTCTGTGCCGCATGGGTGAATTGACAGTTTCCCTCCCATGAATTTAAAAAAGGAAAGGAAAAGAAAAACAAAATCACCTAGTTGACAGCAGCCATATCTGCCTTCACCAGCCTGAAATTACTAAGAAATGGATCATGGCAAAGATGGCTGATTAACCACGTGGCTTGCATTTCCCCCTCTTCCTCACCTACAGAATCTGACTGCTCTCAGGGAGGCAGTATGCCTAGTTAACGATGTATTTCCTATTCTTTCTGCAACTAGTAATGATTAGTGAGACTTAGGTGGAAGTAATTGGGTAGGGCTTCTGAGAAAGCTCTTTAAAGGGAGCTGATAGTCCAGAGGGGCTTACGTGCAGCCCTCTCTACCACTACACACTCCATCTTTCTGACTGGAATATGAACATGATGCACAGGGTATTCTGGCTGTATTTTGGAGCATTCTGAAGGTGAATGAAAGGCGTAAAAGATGATGAGGCAGAAAGAAGAGGATCCTGGGTCCCTGATAAGGATGGCCCTGATTTGCCAGCCCTAGACATCCTACGGCTCATAGGAGAAATAAGAAAAGGAAACTTGTGTCTTTTCTTTTTAAAATATTTTATTTATTTATTTGACAGAGAGAGACCACAGTAGGCAGAAAGGCAGGCAGAGAGAGTGGGGGGAAGCAGGCTCCCTGCTGAGCAGAGATCATGACCCAAGCTGAAGGCAGAGGCTTAACCCACTGAGATCATGACCCAAGCTGAAGGCAGAGGCTTAACCCACTGAGCCACCCAGGTGCCCCAAGAATGTTGTCTTTCAATTTGTCGGGCACTTAAATTTAGAAGATCAACTTAGTCTTTCAAAGGTTTGTTTTTGCCTTTGTAAGGGCAGATCTAATTTGGCCACCCTTATGAAGTTTGACCTTTTAGGAGTCTCTACCAAATGATGTTTGTGTCCACTGAGTCTCTCCATTCCGCCTGGTAAAAATGTAAATGTTGGCCAGCCCCGCATGATGACCTCCTAGAATTGTTTCGTTTATAAATTCTTCGTCATCCTATGTCCTCCTGAAGTTTCACCCTGTACATACACAGTTTAGTTTGCATTTTAAAACTCAGGAGGCAGCCCCTTCCCACCCTCTTTATCTGCCAGCCCCAAGCAGGGTTTCGGAGCTCTTCCTCTGAGACATCTCCTCTATTCTGATACTCTGCCCCACCACTTCGGGCTGCCTCCATTTCCATGAACTCTGACTTTTGCCACATCAGTTCAGTGAAACCACTGGATGCTCTACTTGAGTCTTTTCTCTCTCTGGGACAGGGTTGATTGAAGACCTACAAGCAGAAAGCTGGGTCAGTCACAGGTTCATCTTGTCTGGTTCTCTTCTCTGAGGAAACACAATCTTGTCTGCCTATGGTCTGATATCTGAAACCAGCTGCTTTGTATTTTTTTCCAGATTCCTACTTACTTATAACAGAAGAAAAGTCTACTACTAGTTAATCTGCCATGCCCAGAAGCACATTATCCTAGATGATGATTTCTGTGCGTAGCTATGTAATGGAAGGACCTCTGAGAAGAGAGACATCAGAGCAATTGTCTGTGAGAGTACAAGAAAACAAAGAATGTGAATATGAGCTGGTAAACACATGTTCCCTTCAAATAAAAGACTTTCCTAGACTGTGTACATTTGTCTGTGACATTGTGTGGAATCAACCATGTGCATAGTGACTTTACAAGCATTATATAATAATGGCTATATACATTCAAGTATAAGAATAGTGAGATACTAACTATTTTGGAGACCAGAAATGAAATGAGAAAGAGAAATGGACTGAGAAAAAAAACAGGGGTATTTATTTAGAGGTTAGCCTTGAACTGAACCCTGAAAAAGTGATGGGACTATTAGAAGCTCAAAGGTGGTGGACAGGAAGGTAATGTGCAAGTCTTCTAGCTGTTTCCAATAGGAAAATGTACCAAGGCCTAACTCAAAAAGGTGCTTGAATTTGCTCAGGCTAAGTAGTTAAGTTCCTTATGGCTGCTTGGTCTCCACTGCCTCCCTAATTAGCATTGCATACCACCCACTTTATGAGATACCTGTTAAAGTCCTTTGAAAACAGTAACACCCGGGCCCCTGGGTGGCTCAGTGGGTTAAAGTCTCTGCCTTCAGCTCAGGTCATGATCCCAAGGTCCTGGGATCGAGCCCCACATCGGGCTCTCTGCTCTGCAAGGAGCCTGCTTCCCCCTCTCTGTCTCTGTCTGCCTCTCTGCCTACTTGTGATCTCTGTCAAATAAATAAAATCTTAAAAAAAAAAGAAAACAGCAACACCAATAATCATCAATATTGTTATTAATGTGTCTATATGGGGTGGGGGTCAAGTAGTATTCCTCCCCAAATACTCAGTAACTATTATCAGAACTCTGTTACTGAAATGAGCAGAATCAAACCTATAAAGGCAGGAAGTATCACATGTTTTAAACATAACATTTACCCAAATTAAACACTGCCTGACCAACCCAAGGATGATATCCAATGATACCACTTTATATTTAGATCTGCTATTTTAATAAGACACCAACAGGTTTAGCAGATGTTGCAATGAACAAGTAAATATGTTACAGGCAATAAATCAGCAAAGAGACACTTATGATAGCACTAAAAAATGTGCTCCATTCTTTCCAATGAGCACAACAGGTAATACTTTATGACTAATTACAGATGCATACAAATACTCATGACCTATTGGAAGAAGTGTTTCCATGTGATATAACTTTACTTGCAAAGACCTTACACATATTGTGCATTAGTATATAATTAAGAGAACATTTAGGCATTGTGAATATTCTGTATTTCACCCATCAGATGGTTATGTGACTTGGTGAAAAAATCACCACTTCTTCTGGTCACAGCTGGGTCACAAATTGAATGTACTAGCTTGAGGATATCACTTAATACCTCTCTAGGCCTGAGTTTCTCCATTTCCGAATTGAATTATTATCTAAACTAACAAACAACTTAGTGGAATGAAGAAAGAACAGAAAGTTGTTCTGACAAACAAATATTCTACATACACTTAAACAAAAATACTTTTTATACTATGAAGTTACTGCTGCACAAATTTCCTCCTTGGACACTAGAACGAAAAACTAAAGCTGAAAACAGAAGCAATTCTGGCATTAGTTCTTTCTATTTTTAAGAAAATTAGGGTCATCAATCATTCTCCCTTTTATCCTTTCCTCTAGCAAAATAAAAATCCTTATGGCTTATGAGAAAGCAATAAAATTATGCAGAGAAGCTGTACTTAGCAAGATAATTTAGTCTAACATTAAAGATCAGGACTGTAGAAACACATGCCTAAAGAAAGATATTTATTGCAAAATATAAAAGATCAATTCGTTACACCAAGGAAATATCTGGACAAATTTTGTTCACATTCTTAGTTCACCAAACAACCACTATTTTGCCTTAATTCTTCAAAGTGGCTAAGCCAATCCTTCCAAAGAGACTATTTGCCTAATAGTTATAAGGTAAAGCAATAATTAATTGCATTTAAGTAGAAGCAGGTAATGTATTATATATTACTTTGTGCTAATAAATGGAAACAGATTATTCACTTTGAGTAATATCATTGTTTGGATGGCATATAACAGGTTCTCAATAAAGAATGATAGAATAAATAACTGCATAGTGGTATAAATTTCTTATAAGATTAGTTATAAAAAAGTAAGTAAATCCAAGAAATTTATAACACATTGGCAAAACATGCAAATTATTTAAAAAATTATTTTCAGGTACTCCAATATGCTGACTATTTCAGCCCTATACAGTAATTTTCTCTGTTCTCAGCTACCAAAAACTGAAAGAGGAAAGTAAGACTCATACTCTAATGTCCAATTTAAGCCTAGGAATTACATCACAAAATAAGGAAACAATTTGTATACTGAGACCGAGGGTCCCAAGATCATTTTTCTATGGTCCCACAGATAGTTACATTAAACACAATCCTGAACTTCAAATAACTGTTAGTGCTGAGCTGAGTCAATATGTATATTAACCTTCTCCTCCTACTCACAGGACTCCCAGCCTTAAGTACTCTTTCTCAAAGGCATAACTATTCTGCTAGGGTATTCAGTTTCACAGCTATCCTTAAAACAGTACCTTAAACAATGCCTTAAAACATTACGCCTAAATAAAATCAAGCCTATATTGGCAAGGAGCATTCTCAGATCACATTAAAAAGGCATTCTCTGATGCCAAATGGAGCCATAAGGAAGCACTAGGCTCAGCTAATAATGGGCTGGCATCCATCTGAAGAGAGGTTGGGGCAGTTACCCAGGCACTCAGCTGTGAGCACTGTCATCTTCATTACCACAAACCAGCCACTTCCCTTTGTGTTTTAGTCTCCATGGTGGCAAGATAGAATCAATAATAATGAGTTCATTGTTAGAATTATTCATAATTTTAAAAGTCTACCAAGTGCTTTGAGCTCCTGGGAAACTGTATAAACACAGTTTATCATTTGTATTCTGAGACTTTGTCCTTGTTGGAATCATGTGGTCCCTAGTGCCATGTTGCCTGTGCATTCTTTCCACATGGGCAGCTTTTTCTGTTTGATGTTTGGACATGCCAGTCCAAGGTTTCACAATTCCCAGCCAAACTTTTTTTTTTTTTTGGTTTAAAATTAAAAGAAGATTTTTTTTTGTTTAAAATTAAAAGAACATTTTCCTATACCCTATATTCCTTTTATTAAAAACAACAACAATAAAAAACAGAAAAAAGTAAAACAAGGTTCTTGCTTGTTGTTTCAATACTAGCTATTCGTTTGGAAGTCAGAAGGTAAGTTTCAGACACTGTGATTTTTTTAGGTGGCATTTATCACTGCTCTGGGTGCAGTTTCCATTACCATCAAAATAAGGATGACAGACCACACAATCTTTGGGCACATTTCTCCAAATGTAGCCTATGGGCAAGAACATCTACATCAGAAATACTGAGGGGACTCAGTGAGAATAGAGTAGGTACCATCCAGGCCTCGCTAAGCAGAAATATTTGAGACATTTTTAATAAGCACCCCAGTCATAACCACCCATGATAAAGTTTGATCAGGGCTCCAAGATCAGCAATTGATGACCTCCTGGTTTCCACAGCTTTAAAGAAAAGATTCAAGTTTTGTCATTCTTCTTAACTAATGGCTCAGCAAAAGACACCCATAGTGGGGCCAACTCAGCCTTACCTAAAACTTTGCCTCAGTACATGTGGGGCAGATCCATGGTGAGTTTCCCTCTGCAGTTCAGAGTGGCACAGTGTAAGGAGGTATCTACAGTGGTAAGTATCCTCCCATCTACCAAACTTTGATCTTGAAGAAAGAAAGGCCTGGGCATTTTCCTGTATATCCTGGAATAGCTCTCCCCAGGTGCTAACAACAATAAATACAAGAATGAACAGTCTCAGAGAAACCCTGCCAACTAGAATTTAGTTAATTATCAGGATAGACTGGTATGTTCTTTTACTTTGTGCAAGTTTACAGAAGCATTTTTTATGCTAAGTCAACACAAAAGTTTTTATTAAAGTCTTGCTCTAAAAACCATCTGCTTTTTAACTTTTTACCTTTAGGTACAGAATTTCCAAAAATGTCTTTTCTTTTTGTCCTAAATGAAGAATGAGCCTTTAAAACACTCTTTGGTCTATCCATGATATATAGTAAGAAAAATGAAATGTTAGAATCAATTTCAACTCTATAAACAAGAAAAATATTACATGGTTTGGTCAAAAGCCTCATTCAATAGGACAGGACAGAAAAGTTTTCACTATTATTTGACAGAACATCTTCTTACCTCCCATAAATCTCACTCACACCTGTAAACAATGGGGCTTTATGTTCAAGAATAATATTAGGAATATAAGCTTTATCATACCATGGACCATATGATATATATCACCTAAGCCATATAATTACATTACAGAAATTTTCTTATTTTTTAAAATAATCTTTAAAGACAAAAGAGTTCTTTCATTTTCCCAAGAAGAAAAAATGTTTCCCAACTCATGAAGAACAGGAAAGAAAAAGGGCTACATGGCACATTCAGTCAGATAAAAAGTCAGTGGAATGTAACTCCAGAAGAACAGTAATAAGGGGTTCCTTTGTTGTGATAGAACAGTTCTGTATCTTGGCTGTGGTGATGGGTACTTGAGTCTAGACGTGGGATAAAATTTCTTAGAACTACACACACATACAAAATGAATACATATAGAAACTGGTGAAATATCAGTAACATTCATAGTCTAGTAATTGGATTATGTCAACATCAATTTCCTGGCTTTGATAATAAACTAGTTATGTTAAGATGTTACTTGGGGGGCGGCTGGAGCCCGGCCTGTTGTGTCTCGTGCGGGGGAGCGGCGACCCAGGCCGGTGAGGAGTACGAAGGGGAAACCATCATCCAGTCCCGGAGTGGCTCTCGGCAGAGGTGTGAAGTTTCAGCAGACCAGGAACACAGAAGGAAACTTCCTCAGATGTATGAAGGGCATCGGTGAAAATCCTAGAAGTAATAGCATATTTAATGGTGAACAACTGAGTGCTTTCATGCCCTGTCCTCTGCCCCACCTGAGGAGTGTAGAAGAGGAAACCATCATCTAATCCTGGAGTGGCTCGCAGCAAGAGGAGATTGAAGAGAAGAAGAACACTTCTAGAAACAGAAAATTGACCACTTTCTAAAAGGTAGGACCAGCGGAGAAGTGAATCCAACGCACCCAGAAGATAGACCCTGGGGGTAGGGGCCGGCTCCCGGCAAGCGGCGGAACAACGGAGCACAAAATCAGGACTCTTAAAAGTCTGCTCCATGGAGGGACATTGCTCCAGAGGCTAAACTGGGGTGAAGACCTCGCGGGGACAGCGTGGACTCAAGTCCCACGGGGTCACAGAAGGATCAGGTGACAGAAGGATCTGTCACAGAGCTCACAGGTATTAGAGCAGAGAAGCCGGCTGTGGAGACAGAGCTGAGGAGTGAGCTCTCAACTCGGGGTTTCCGAGAGCCGAGGTCTGTGACACGGGCCGGTGCTCTGTGCGAGGGGTCCCCACAAGATCCGGGGAGACTCCGATCTGGGAGAACTCAGGGATCTGCGGGGTTCGGAGACTCCAGGTGGGACTGTGCCAGAGACAGAGACGCTTGGTCACAGGCTGAATGACCTTGGAGCACAGCCAGAAGCCAGTGAGATGGGACTGATTACGCACGACTTTCTCCAAGCGCGGCTGGAGGCTGGGGAGACAGGAGTGATTAAACGCTTTTCTTGGAAGGCACACTGAAGACTGGGGCCCTGAGCTCTCTGCTCCTCTGAGCCGGAGACTGGAAGGCCGCCATTTTCATTCTGGTTCTCCCAAACCCTACGGAAAGTGTTCAGGGAACAAAAGCTCCCGAAAGCGAACCTGAGAGGATTACTTAGCCCAGCCCCTGGTAAGGGCGGTGCAATTCCGCCTGGGGCAGAGACACTAGAAAATCACTACAAGAGGCCCCTCCCCCAGAAGATCAACAAGAAATCCAGCCAAGACCAAGTTCACTCAACAAGGAGAACAGCAGATTCATATCTGGACAAAATGACAAGGCGGAAAAACTCACCACAAAAAAAAGAACAGAAGGCAGTACCGAAGGCTAGGGACCTAATCAATACAGACATTGGTAATATGTCAGATCTGGAATTCAGGATGACGATTCTCAAGGTTCTAGCCGGGCTCGAAGAAGGCATGGAAGATATTAGAGAAACCCTGTTGGGAGAAATAAAAGCCCTTTCTGGAGAAATAAAAGAACTAAAATCTAATCAAGTTGAAATAAAAAAAGCTATTAATGAGGTGCAATTAAAAATGGAGACTCTTACTGCAAAGATAAATGAGGCAGAAGAAAGAATTAGTGATATAGAAGACCAAATGACAGAGAATAAAGAAGCTGACCAAAAGAGAGACAAACGACTACTGGATCACAAGGGGAGAATTCAAGAGATAAGTGATACCATAAGACGAAGCAACATTAGAATAATTGGGATTCCAGAAGAAGAAGAAAGAGAAAGAGGAGCAGAAGGTATACTGGAGAGAATTATTGTAGAGAATATCCCTAATATAGCAAAGGGAACAAGCATCAAAATCCTGGAGGTGCAGAGAATCCCCCTCAAAATCAATAGGAATAGGTCCACACCCCATCATCTAATAGTAAAATTTACAAGTCTTAGTGACAAAGAGAAAATCCGGAAGGCAGCACGGGACAAGAAGTCTGTAACATACAATGGTAAAAATATTATATTGGCAACAGACCTATCCACAGAGACCTGGCAGGCCAGAAAGAACTGGCATGACATATTCAGAGCACTAAATGAGAAAAACATGCAGCCAAGAATACTTTACCCAACTAGTTAGTTATCACTGAAAATAGAAGGAGAGATAAAAAGCTTCCAGGACAAACAAAAACTGAAAGAGTTTGTAAACACCAAACCAGCTCTACTGGAAATATTGAAAGGGGTCCTCTAAGCAAAGAGAGACCCTAAAAGTATTATCAGAAAGGAACAGAGACAATATACAGTAACAATCACCATACAGGCAATACAATGGCACTAAATTCATATATCTCAATAGTTACCCTGATGTAAATGGGCTAAATACCCCAATCAAAAGACACAGGGTTTCAGAATGGATAAAAAAACAAAACCCATCAATATGCTGCCT
>ML101968.1:1451-20614 GCA_003697995.1 Taxidea taxus jeffersonii | reverse complement strand
CCGAAAAAGCAGAGAACTCAAGCTGCATGGCAAAAACCAGGGGCATGCACACATATGGATTAAGGAAGCCTATTCAGCTCTGCAGGGAGTTGGGTTTATACAAGCCATTCTCACCAGGCCCTCAGGACCCAGTACACTGCCAAGCCACTAAGCAGGTGCTCAATGTTTGTTGACCAAGAGGCATGTAATCCTACCACTCTTCCTCCAGGGCAGAGGACTCTGAACAGACCCAAACCCTAATGCCTCAATCAAACACTGGTCAGATTCCATTCTGGGCAGCACAGAATTCTTTAAGAATGCCTTACAGAAGAAAAAGGCAGCACCATCTCAGGCATGGGTCCTACAGGAACCCTGGGACCAACTTCTATCCCAGGGCTGAGCCTGTCACTTACCAACATCCCCTCTTTATCTGGGTGACATCTACTTCTCAGTTTTCGTACATTTAATAAGGATTATATGTTTAACAGAGTATTTATATGAGAGTTGTATTTTAGGAAGCAAAGGAAAAGTTCTCAACAAGGTCTTTTAACATACGTGCTAATGAAGTGAGCAATAAATATCACTAGTAAAAAAAGTTTTTTAGAATTCTATGTTTTAGCTGCTAACAATTGGGGGAAGGGGAAGAAGAAAAACTGAAAACAAAAATCTAGTTCTATGCAAAAAAAAATAAATAAAAAATCTATGTTTTCAGGGGTGCCTGGGTGGCTCAATCAAACATCTGCTTTGAGCTCATCACGATCCCAAGGTCCTGGGATGGAGCCAGGCTCCCTGCTCAGTAGGGAGTCTGCTTATACCTCTCCCTCTGCTCTTCCCCTAGCCCCCCTCCCCTGCTCAGGTGCTTTCTTTCTCTCTCTCTTTCTCAAATAAATAAATAAAATCTTTAAAAACAAATAAATGAATAGGGGCCCCTCGGTGGTTCACTCAGTTCAGTGTCTGCTTTCAGCTCAGGTCATTATCCTGGGGTCCTGGGATTGAGTCCCACACTGGGCTCCCCCTGCTCTGTAGGGAGCCTGCTTCTCCCTCTCCCTCTGCTTGCTGCTCCCCCCGCTTTTGCTCTCTTTCTCTCACAAATAAATAAATATTTAGAAATAAATAAAATCTCATGTTTCCACTCTAAAAGATACCTAAAAAGTTATTATGTAATTCAATAACCCCAAACCAACTTAGTGTCTTTGTCTAGAGGTTTGAAGACTCACCGGCCTCTCTCACTGTTCATCAGACTGGCTGACTTT
This sequence comes from Taxidea taxus jeffersonii, assembly GCA_003697995.1. NCBI lineage: Eukaryota > Metazoa > Chordata > Mammalia > Carnivora > Mustelidae > Taxidea > Taxidea taxus. The sequence goes on along the minus strand of ML101968.1, from coordinate 19,382 downwards.
TCCTCTAGACTTCATATGAACTTCTTTACATTTTTTTTTCTTTTCTTTTCTCTTTTTCTTCCTTCCTTTCTTTCTTTTTTTTTTTAAGCACGCCCAATTAAGGGCTTGAACTCGTGACCCAGAGATCAAGAATCACATGCTCCACCAACTGAGCCAGCCAGGAACCCCAAGACTTTACATGAACTTCTGACACTGACCTCTATTAAACCAAGAGATCCAGATTGGTATTTTCTTCCATTTCACATCTCTAATGATTTCCTGTGGTCTAATTCTGCCTTCCAAATGAAAGAACCATTTTATTAGCTTCAGTCTTCCATAAAAAACAGTGGGTGGAACTATCAAAGACTCCAGTGCAATCACAGGAGAGCATAGGACAGTAGGATGAGACAGCAGGAGCTGTGGGCTATCCCCCCAGGGAGATAACAAACCAGCTCTGTGAATGTGGTCCTCTGAGTAAGAGGAATGCCCAGCACTTAGATACCATACCTCTCTAACAAGAGTCTTCCGAAAACAGTCAAAGGTCCCAGAATACATGGGTGGCTGTCCAGGCAAACTTGGGGGCTGTGTCTGCAGTCGGACCTGAAACCAGAAGTTAAAATACAATCATCTCCCAGAAACAGAACTGCCTGCCAAACTCTGAACAGAGAAAGCTGTGCCTGTGTACATGTCTTTGGCATTCATTTAACCTGCTAGATTCAGACTTCTTTTTCTTCCAGTTTATTCAAAGTCCGCACTCACAGGTCATGAGTAGCATGCTTTTTTTCCCGTTCATCCTGTTACTTCCACCATTTATTTATTACTTAATGGATTCCACAGTGACCCCAGGGGGTAGGTATTCCCAGCTTACAGATCGGAAGACTGGGTTTAGGGAGTTCAAGTGATGTGTCAGTAACAATGCCTGGCGGATGCAAAGCTCCAGCTCTAGCCAACTCCCCCCTTTCATTTGTGATGGCATGCTGGAAGTTAGGTAAGGCATTCCACAGAGACATTCTGGAATAACGTGGATTTAATCCTACTTTTCTTGGTTCTCACCCTTCTCAACCTTCTGGTATACCCAATGCTTCAAACTATGTCTTCTTCAAACCTCCCTTCTTACAACTCCCTCTTTTGTGTCCTTTTCTACTCCAGGCATTCTTCAAGGCTTAGCGCCCTACCCATCTGGTCCACATCAATTTCAGAAAATTCAGATTGCAGGGATTCAGCTTCTGCTCAGTGATGACTATCATTTGGCCATCTCCAGACCTTCTTTCCCATCTTTTTTTTTTAATTAATTAATTTATTTGACAGGCAGAGATCACAAGCAGGCAGAGAGGCAGGCAGAGAGAGAGAGAGGCAGAAGCAGGCTCCCCACTGAGCAGAGAGCCTGATGCGGGGCTCGATCCCAGGACCCTGGGATCATGACCTGAGCGGAAGGCAGAGGCTCTAACCCACTGAGCCACCCAGGCGCCCCCTTCTTTCCCATCTTTAGGGCTACACTTCCAACTGCCTGGAGAAGATCTCCTTACTCAAATCACCTCTGGAATCTCACCCTCCTGATGAATGTGCCATTTATGCCAGAGCCACCTAGCCACCCTCTTTCTCAGAATTTGAAACCATAGCATCACCTCTGACTACCTCCTGTTGCTGTTATAACATGGGCACGAAGTCCGTTATAGTCTTTCAAGATGCTTCCAGAATCCTAATTTCTTCCTCTCTCTGTCTGAGTCCTTTGCCAGGGCAAGTTCTAACCCATCCATACACAGTGTAGTGGTTTTCAATTATGTCCACTAATTCTTTAATGCTCTTTCACCTTCGAAGGTAAATCCTAATTCACTCCCCTTAAATGTGGACCAGACTCAAGTGAGCTCACTTCTATCAAGTAGAGTGTGGTGGTATTGATGCTATCTGACTTCCAAGGCTAGGTGATAAAAAGGCCAGCTTCTGCCTACTATCTCAGGTTATCTGCTTTGGGGGAAGTCAGCCACCATATCATTAGGACACTCAAACAGCCTAGAGAGGCCATGTGCCGCGGGGGGGGGGGGGGGGGGCTCCTGACACAGCCAGCACAAACGTGCTAGCATGTCAATGAGCCAGATGGAAGTCAATCCTTCAGATGACTGCAGTCCCAGATAATACCTATTGTAAGGGGGAGGTAAACGGTCTTTAGTTCAGTACTTTTTTTTTTTTAAAGTAATCTCTATACCCAACATGGCAGCCAAACTCATCACCTCAAAATCAAGAGTCACATGCTCTCTGATTCTTGATTTCGGTTCAGGTCATGATCTCAGGGTTCTGGAATCAAGCCCTGCATCAGGCTTCCCGCTCAGCGGGGAGTCTGCTTCTCTCCCTCCGTCTGGCCCTCCCCCTGCTTGTGCTTGAGCACACACTCTCTCTCTCTCTAAAACAAATAAATAAATATTTTTTTAAAAGAGTCACATGCTCAGGGCGCCTGGGTGGCTCAGTCATTAAGTGTCTGCCTTCACCTCAGGTCATGATCCCAGGATTCTAGGATACCACATCAGGCTCCCTGCTCAGCAAGCCTGCTTCTCCCTCTCTCTGTCAAATAAATAAATAAAACCTTTATTTATTTAAAAAGAGTCACATGCTCTACCAACTAAGCCAGCCTGACAGCCTGGTTCAGTATCTTTTTTTTTTTTTTTAAAGATTTTATTTATTTACTTGACAGAGAGAGATCACAAGTAGGCAGAGAGGCAGGCAGAGAGAGAGAAGGGGGGGAAGCAGGCTCCCTGCTGAGCAGAGAGCCCGATGCAGGACTCGATCCCAGGACCCTGAGATCATGACCTGATCTGAGGACAGAGGCCCAAACCAATGAGCCACCCATGCGCCCTCAGTATCTTTTTTTTTAATGGTGTTATTAACTTATAATTTACATGCCAAAAATTCACCCTCTTAAAGTACACAATTCAATGGTTTTTAGTATTTTGAGTTGTGCAACCTTCCTTACAATCAATTTAGAATATTCTCATCATCCCAAAAAGAAATGCCCAGCCATCAGTAGTTACTCCCCATTCCTCTCTCCTCTCAGCTCTTAGCAAACACTTACCTACCATCTCTATAAATATGCCTGATGTTCACCAAAATTAAGTCCTTTGCCCTTTTTTTTAAAGATTTCATCCATTTATTTGTCAGAGAGAGAGAGCGAGCGAGAGCAAGCACAGGCAGACAGAGAGGCAGGCAGAGGCAGAGGGAGAAGCAGGCTCCCCGCCAAGCAAGGAGCCTGATGTGGGACTCGATCCCAGGACGCCAGGATCATGACCTGAGCCGAAGGCAGCCGCTCAACCAACTGAGCCACCCAGGTGTCCCATCCTTTGCCCATTTTTTAATTGGGCTATTTGTCTTTTTATTGAGTTATGAGAGTTCTTTACACATTCTGGATCCCAGCCAATATCTGCAACCTCATAAGCAACCCTGAGCCAGGCCATCTGCCTAAACTGCCCCCAAAATCCTACCTCACAAAGACTATGAGAGTTAATGACTACTGTTGTTTCGTATCAGTACATTTTGGGATAAGCTGTTATGCTGCAATAGATAACTGATACATCCAGTTACTTTTGCAGTCTATTTCCTGGCTATTTTTCCTGCTCAGAGTTCTTGGGCTTCCAAGTCCTTCTCAGGTTGCTATCATACTAACCTTTTCAAAACACCATTTCAGCATGTTGTTCCTCTGTTTCTTTAGAATCTCTTATCCTTACATTTTTTAAGGCCTTATAGGTCACCATAAGGCATCACTCTCTAGGCAATGGAGAGAACATGCAAATCTAAACTCAGAGGACAGAATGGTAGAAATCTCCAGAGGCTCTCAGTGCTTTAGATCTAAAATCCCTTATATTGGCCTTCAGATCCTCCATGGTCAGGCACAACCTCCCTTGCTTGGTAGGCAGGGAGAAATGGATCAAAACTGCTCATCCCTTTTTGTGATTTTGTGTAAATCTCATCCTTGTCCTATCATGACCTCCTCCAACCAAGTCAGCAAGAACATTAAAGTACCCCATGGCTGATCTTATTTTACAGCCTGACTCCCACTGCCAAGCCTGTAATCTGCCTTCACTCTTGCCCTCCCCATGCCCAAATGTCTGGGTTTTTCTACTTCTCCAGTCAGAACTCAGCCAGCCCTTAGGGACCTGCCACACAGCCTTTCCAAACTCCCAACTCTGAAATACCGTAGTTCTTGCCTTCTCAGCCCACAACTAGTGACCTTGGACCTTAGAAGGTGCCCCTAGACCAGGCTTTGACTGGAGCCCATGTGGCTCTCTGAGGTCAAAAGAACAGCAATCAGCAATCTGTGGTTTTGTTTAAGCTTAAAACAGGCTTTCTGGCTGTTAAAAACACCAGGGAACATTTTCAGTCATTTATACTTCAGTACAGAGATAACTGGGCCCTTCCTGAAAGGACATCTGTGGGGAGGAAGGGCAAGAGGATACAGAAGTTAAGAGCAACATTTATGTAAGGCACCCAAGAAGGGTTTTGTTTTCTTTCTTTTTTCTTTTTTTTTAAAGATGGACTTTGCCATGCTTCTTTTTTTTTTTTTTTCAAGATTTTATTTATTTATTTGACAGACAGAGATCACAAGTAGTTAGAGAGGCAGGCAGAGAGAGAGGAGGAAGCAGGCCCCATGCAGAGCAAAGAGCCCAATGCGGGGCTCGATCCCAGGACCCTGGGACCATGATCCGAGCCGAAGGCAGAGGCTTTAACCCACTGAGCCACCCAGGCGCCCCTTGTTTTATTTCAAGAGAAGTCCCAAATGCCTAGAACTAACAAGATGTCTGGCTCCATGGATCGAGAGTAGGGTAAGAGACCAGACAATTCTCTTAGTAGACAGTGCTGCCTAAAACACCCATTTTCTGGGAAGCACTAACACACACAGCATATCCCATCAGCTTAAAAAACATCTGATTTCATGTTTCACAGTGCTCTAACCAGCCTGGTTGTTTTAATCCTGATCTTCCTGTAGAATGACTCCAGCTCTTCTCCCAGATGAAAGGCAGCAAAGAGGTTGCTGCCCAAACCTGCCAAGAGGAAGTGTCCCCAGAGCTATCTCCTGGGGGAGAAACCCAACCAATATTCTAATAAGTCCTCTACACAGACTTCCCACTCTACAAGACTCATGTCGGCTCCCCACAGGCCCACCCTCCACATGATCTGTCAATTTCCTCCAAATGTGTCCAGAAATAATGATAGAAAACTCAGATAGGGGCGCCTGGGTGGCTCAGTGGGTTAAAGCCTCTGCCTTCTGCTCAGGTCATAATCCCAGGGTCCTGGGATCCAGCCCCACAGTGAGCTCCCAGCTCAGCATGGAGCCTGGTTCTCCCTCTCTCTCTGCCTGCCTCTCTGCCTACTTGTGATTTCTGTCTGTCAAATAAATAAATAAAATCTTAAAAAAGAAAAGAAAACTCAGATAAAGTTTTGAACGCTAAGTCGCAGGGCATGGACTTTGGTCTCCAGACAGGCCTTGCTAGAAGTGCTGCAGGAGGAGGAACCAAGGCAGGATGTGAAGACCTGGGAACTAGCCCTGATGAGTTTTCCTTCCCAGAGCCTCAGTTTGATTACGGCTTCCTCATGTGGGAGTTGTGAGGATCATCCCTGCCCTGGAAGAAATCAGTCGCTTGCTTTCCTTGGAAGCGACTCCATCTCTGAGGTTATCATCACCTTCCATAGGAAGCCTATCAGGCTAACAGGAGGTAACAGGCGGAAGATGGCCCATTCCCTCTCTGCAGCGGGAAAATGAGAAGGAGATGGTGATGGGTGCTCAGAGAATGTGTCAAAAGGTATCTCTAAAATAACTGTACCTCTGCCTAGCTCTCTCCCTGAAGAGGGCTTTAACAGGTGACCTGTTTCAATCCTGCTGATAATGTTATAAGGTCTGCAGATAATCAGAGTTTGGGGGGAAGGGGGGCTTTTTCTTTCCTATTCCCAAAGAAGTGGCGCGGGATCAGGAGAGGATGACGTACAGAAAATTTTAAATCAGAGCCCTTAATGGACGGTTAGAGGCTGCTCTCTCTGTGCTGTCTGTCTCTTTGGGGCGCAAGGAACAGCCCCCCTCCGTTCCCCGACCCCGCTCCTCCCGCCCCGCGGATCCTCGAAAAGAGTGAGAGGGAAACTCCCTAGACTTCTCATGTAAGTTCCCACGGGCCCCGCTTCTATCCCGGGCTGTGCCTCCAGGGAGACGCTGCACTCTGCGCCCCTCCCGGGCCTCCTCCCTCCAGCCGGCGCCCCAGCCTCCTCGCACCTTGACCGTGTCCAGGGGGTGCCCCACAAATACTAGGCACATGCCGCCAAAGCCGCCGGCCAGCAGGTTCTTGAGCGGGCTGATGGGCTTCGCTTCGTCTGCCATGATCCGTCCGTCGGCCTCGCCGGCAGTGTGTCGGTCTGTTCCGGACCGGTCCTGCTCCACAGCCCCAGCCACAGAGCTGGCAGCGCCAACCTTTCACCCACTTTCGGGTGGGCGGGGCAAGAGCCGGGACAGGTTGGGAGGAGGGCCTAGGCAGCCGGGTCTCGCTTCCGCCGGGAGGGCGGCTTCCGGTAGAGGCCCCGCCCCCGATCGGCGTCGTTCGAGAAAGCGGAGTTGGCCCCCACACCCTCTGGGCGGTGTTTGGGAGAGCGGGCGGTTAGATTTACTCCTCCTGGAAGTCTTCCCGGACTTGAATGTTTTCTACTCTGGGCTCACATTCCTCCAGTCACTCCACTGAGGCCGACAGCGCTCTGCTACGTTCCACGCACCCTTCCAGGTGCTGGAGGCACAGCTGGTAGCTCAGCACATGGGTCACTGTCCTTGTGGAGCTTACGTAGCATAACAAAGATAAAAGAGTGAAAACTGCATAGTGTATCAAGTGGTGATAACTGCAGTGGAGAAAAACCTGGAAAGAGGGTTAGAGAGTATGGGAGAGAGCAGGTGAGTAATAGGCAGTGTTAGGTAAGGGAGGGTTTCACTGAGGAGGTGAGGGAGTGAGTCCTAAGAAGCAGAGGAAAAGAAAAAGCAAAAGCCGGGAGATGGGCTATGCCTGACCTGTTTGAGGAACCACAGAGAGGCCTTTGAGGCTATAGCAGAGTGAGGAGCAAAGGAAGAAGTAGCAGGTAATGACATGGAGATAATACTGGCACATTAAACAGGCTTTGTGTGCCACTATGAAGACATCAGCCTCTCCTTTGAAGGAGATAGGAGGCAGAAGTCATTCTGGGTTTGTTTGTTTTTAAAGATTTATTTAATTGAGAGAGAGAGTGTGTGTGTGTGTGTGCACTAGAGCGTGGTGGGGGGAGGGGAAGAGAGAAACTCAAACAGACTTCATGCTGAGAGTGGAACCCAATACAGGGCTCCACCCCAGGACCCTGAGATCATGACCTGACCTGAAACCTGGGCACAGTTAACTGACTGCACCACACAGTGCCCTGCCATCCTGGGGTTTTGAACAGGGGAGGGACATAGTGAGTTCACAGCATCCCTCTGACTGCTGGATGAGAATAGACTGTAGAGAGCAAGGAGGAAACAGGGAGCCTTGAGGAAGCCAAAAGTCTTGGTCAGAGGTTCTGGCTTGTATGGGGCACAGAAAAGGAAGTGGTGAGAAGTATTTGGATTTTGGATATATTCTGAAAGAAGAATCTAAAGGAATTGTTAATGAACAGAACATAAGGCTAAGGTATGTGAGAGAGGAGTTAAGGATAATGCTAATATTTTTGCCTTAATGACTCTAGGTGGATGGTATCCAAGTATTCACTATCTTACTTTTTCATCATTTCTATATGTTTAAAAATATTCAGTTAAAAAGCTGTGAGCAGGGATGCCTGGAAGAACCTGAGACTCCTGATTTTGGGGTTGTGAGTTCAAGCCCCATGTCGGAATTACTTAAATAAGTAAAACTTGAACAGATAGGGGCACCTGGGTGGCTCAGCGGGTTAAAGCCTCTGCCTTCGGCTCAGGTCATGGTCTCAGGGTCCTGGGATCGAGCCCCGCATCGGGCTCTCTGCTGGGCAGGGAGCCTGCTTCCTCACCTCTCTCTGCCTGCCTCTCTGACTACTTGTAATCTCTGTCAAATAAAATCTTTAAAAAAAAAAAAAAACTTGAACAGATAAACAAAAAAGCTGTCAACAATAGAAATGCAGCAGGTGCCTCACCGTCAAGCTGACTTGATAATAATCCTCCTTTGTAGTGCTCTCAGGCTAGAAGGAAGCCGGAGTGGGGAAGATGGACGGGCTGTGTATGCTGGGCACGGAAAGATGAGTAACAGGATCAGGATTGGGATTTGACTGAGCCTGGCTGGTCTGGAAGTCCTATAGGGGAGTAGAGGGCAAGGAGGAGGAGGCAAGGGCCCAAAGCCTGTCTTCTCTATGCCATGCACTTTTTCTAAGAGGTGATGGGGAGCCATGGAACAGTTTTAAACACAGTGAAGACATGATTAGATTTGTTTTAGAAAATCTATTTTAGGGGCGCCTGGGTGGCTCAGTGGTTTAAAGCCTCTGCCTTCAGCTCAGGTTGTGATCCCAGGGTCCTGGGATGGAGCCCCGCATTGGGCTCTCTGCTCAGCAGGGAGCCTGCTTCTCCCTCTCTCTCTGCCTGTCTCTCTGCCTACTTGTGATTTCTCTCTCTGTCAAATAAATAAATAAAATCTTTAAAAAAAAAAAAAGAAAATCTATTTTAGGGCACCTGGGTGCCTCAGAGGATTAAGCCTCTGCCTCCAGCTCAGGTCATGATCTCAGGGTCCTGGGATAGAGCCCCACATTGGGTTCTCTGCTCAGTGGGGAGCCTGCTTCCCCCTTCTCTCTCTCACTGCCTCTTTGCCTACTTGGAATCTCTCTCTGTGTGTCAAATAAATAAAATCTTAAAAAAAAAAAAAAGAAAAGAGAATCTATTTTAGATGGATGAATCTGTGTTGGGAGAGACTGGAAGCAGGGAGACCAGACAAGAAAGAATTACTGCAATCTAGGCAAGAGGAATGAAATGAGGCAAGAATCACTGGTGGATGGAAAAAGAGTTAGAATCCAGAGGCTAATATTACCAGAAACCTGCAGCAACTCTGGGTTTCAGACACACTGCAACTGCAGTACTCATGGCACCCTGAGGACATATTTGGTCATTATCGGGTGTATAGACTGGGAACCAGGAGAGAGGTGAAGCCAGAGACAGAAGCCAGGAAGGCTTCAGTAAAGAAATGTATATCCAACCCCTGGAAGACTATACCATGAGGAAATGGGCTGGTCTGTTACGAGGAGCCCCCAAAGCTTTAGAGGAAACCGAAGAGAGAGTGATGCCTTTCAGTAAAAGGGATGAAAGGGTCAAATGCTTGATGAAGCTAAGGGATTTTAAACACTCCTTAGGATTAACTATTAGTCATTGGTGACATTTAGAAGAAGCTTTCCAAGAGTGTTGGTGTGGTAGGTTGAGTACTGAACAGGCAGCCAGAGGGCAGAGGCACTAAGAGCAGTCACTTACTGGTTTGAGGAGTTTGGCAGGGAAGCCAACAGAACAAAGACGTAAAGGAAGGTTTAGATTTCAGTATTTAAGATGAGACTCATCTTCAGCTCTTCACTTCACCAGAATAAAATACAAGTTGTATTCCTTGGGCAGTCAAAGTTTTTTAATAATCTCATAGTAGCACACTTCCTCAACCTTGTTTTTCTCTAGACTCTATCTTCATCTCTGAGCAAACTGAGCTTCTCCTGGTTTACCACACAGACTTATTACTTAACTGCCTCCCTGCCTTGACCCAGGTCTTTACACATACTTATTATAACATGTGGATGCAAGAGACATATACTGAGTTGCTTCCACATGCTAGACATTGTGCAACCAGTGGTTCTTAACCATTTTCAGGGTGGAAAACCCTTGGTATCCCTTCCCCCAGAAAAATGTACATAAACATATGCAGGTTTGCTTTCAGTCTCATGAGAACTTGAAGCCATCCTTGACCTCAGATGAGAAGTACTGCTCCTAAGCCCTGGAAATCAAATATGGGCTAATATTCCTAATGTCCCTTCTTTGGTCCTTTTTTCTTCTTTCTTTCTTCCTGGCCTCAGATTCTAAGTCTGGCCTGAAATCTCTCCAATCTCTGTACTTGTCATGGGCTTCACCCTTGCTGCCCACAGGGATCTCAAACCCAGTACTCCTGAAGGTAAGTGGCATCCAGGAAAAAAGAACCCACAAGAAATCTTGAATTTAAAAGAAATTTACAGATGAGTTGAATTAAAGTATGGGCACTTTGAGAAGAAAATTAGAAAACAGAAAGAACAAGCTGCTAAATCTCTTTAAAAAGGCAATGTCAAAAAAAGACAAGCTGAAAAATAAGAAAGGGAAATTATGGCACAAAGGACAGATTCAGAAGTCCCCACCTCTCTAATAGTATTTCCAGTAGGAAAAGACAGTAGGGAGAGAGGATATAATCAAAGAAATGAAGAAAATATCTATCTCACATCTTTCAACTGAAAAGGCCAGTGAGAACCAACCAAGAAGAATAACAAAAGACATCGATATGTTCTATGGCAACTTTTCAGAACAAAGGGGAAAAGAATCTTAGAAGCATTCAGAGTGGAAAAAAAAAAAAAGGCTATCAAGCAAGGAATAAAAATCAAAACATAGAGGGTTTATCATTCACCATGCTGACTGTAAGACAATAGAAAATAAGTCCCAACTTCTGATGTAAAATCATTTTGAACCTTTAATTTTATACCCAGCTGAACTAGCATTCAAGTAGCAGGAAGCTACAAGCACACTTTCAATGAAGAAAATAAAAACTTGGAAAGTTTGCTACCCACGTGACTCTTTAGGAATTATTCAAGAATATACTACTGCCAAACAAATGAATCCAAGAAAGAAAACATGGTAAGCAAAAGAACTTGCAAAACTAAAAGTTACCTTTTTTTAATTTTTAATTTTTTATTAATATATAATGTATTATTAGCCCCAGGGGTACAGGTCTGTGAATCGCCAGGTTTACACACTTCACAGCACTCACCATAGCACATACCCTCTGCAATGTCCATAACCCCACCACCCTCTCCCTACCTCCTTCCCCCTAACAACCCTCAGTTTGTTTTGTGAGATTAAGAGTCTCTCATGGGGGGCGCCTGGGTGGCTCAGTGGGTTAAAGCCTCTGCCTTTGGCTCAGGTCATGATCCCAGGGTCCTGGGATTGAGCCCTACATCGGGCTCTCTTCTCAGCAGGGAGCCTGCTTCCTCCTCTCTCTCTCTGCCTGCCTCTCTGCCTACTTGTGATCTCTGTCAAATTAAAAAAATAATAATAAAAAAAATATGACTTCCAAATGGACATGTTGAATGGACAATTGAATATATTGAATGTGAAGTTTTGGGAATCAGGTAGGGCTAGAAAGAAAAATCTGTTAAGTCATTATTGTGTTCGAGGTCCTTGGGCAGAGACTGGATGAGACTACTAGAGAATGAGTGTAGCTAGAGCAGAGGATGAAGACAGAGTGACTCCATTCTCCTGTGCGGTACTCCTCACAGTGATTTCATACTTATTTCATGATTTATCTCATTTTTTTCATCTCTTACTAGACCAAAGCTCCAAAACTGCAGGGACTGTGATCTCCTTCCCCCACCATTATATCTAACAACATGGTGCCTGGCCTTCAGCTGGGCTCAAAGAATCAAAGGCGTTTTTAAAAGGTGATTTGGCCAATGAGCATAGCAGTTGACTCACCAATTCCATTTCTAGAAATATAACCCCAAACATGTTCAGATCTGTGCAAAAAGAAGTACATCCAAGGCTGTTTATTGTGACATTTTTTATAATTGTGAAAAACTGGAAACACATGACCTGCAAAGGGAGCACGGTCAAGCTGTAAATATAGATATATATGTAAATACATAGAAAGGATCTGACAATGGTAACAACCCCAGATAGGGTAAAGAGAGTTGAACTGAGTTAATGGGAATATTCACATGTTGTCATCGATACTTTCTGTTAATTTTTTACAACTTTAATATATCAATATATTAGTTGCATAATTAAAATCAATAAAGGTGAAGGTGAAAGCTGTATGTATGATACATATATGTAATATGTGATGGGACAGATTATATTTTCCAAAGATGGCCACACCAACATATATCCCATTCCACATGTTTTTCTTACAATGTGATACAATGTTGGTTTTCATCTATCAAGGGTGGGGCTGCGTTTCCTTCCTTTGAACCTGAGAGGACATTTGGAACTGCTTGGACCAATAAAATGTGGCAGAAGTAATGCTGTCTGACTTCAAAGGCTAAGGTATAAAAATAGATACAGCTTCCACCTAGGTCTATTTCTCTTAAGGCACTTGTCCTTGGAATCCCGCTATCATGGAAACCAGACCAATGTGGAGAGGTCATGTGTGTATGTATTTTGGCTAACAACTCCAGCTAGACCCCCAGCTGACAGCCACCAAAACCCACGGAATATATGAGCAAACAATTCTTCCCATGATTCCAATTCTTCCCACGATTCCATGTCTTCCTGCTGAGGTCCCAGACACTAAGGAGCTGAGATAAACCATTTTCACTGTGACTTGTCTCGATTTCTGAACCACAGAGATCATGAGACCTTTATATATTTCACGTGCACACATATTTTGAAAAAGTATATACATACATACACATTTCCTTGTTAATAGATGCCTTAGTACTGCATCATTGCTGATGGTTTTCTTTATCGTATATTTTACCATAATTTATCAAACTCTTACTTCTGGACATTTTGGGTGCTGCAAACGTTCCCTATTTGAATCATCATTCCAAAGCACATATATGTGCACATATTTTTATGCATATCCTTAAATATTTTGGCTTATTTAAAAGATTTTATGTATTTATTTGGCAAAGAGAGACACAGCAAGAGAGAGGACACAGCAGGAGTTGTGGGAGAGGGAGAAGCAGGCTTTCTGCGGAGCCAGAAGCAGGCTGCGGAGCCCCGATGCGGGGCTCGATCCAAGGACCCTGGGCTCATGACCCAAGCTGAAGGCAGACACTTAATCAACTGAGCCACCCAGGCACCCCCATTTTGGCTTAATTCTTAAATCTCTATTTCCTGGACAGAAATTGCCACTGGTTAAAATATTATCAGCCCAATAAATGTTTATGTAATAGTAATATTGAAAACACGGTTGTGGGTGCCTGGGTAGCTCAGTAGGTTAAGCCTCTGCCTTCGGCTCAGGTCATGATCTCAGGGTGCTGGGATAGAGCCCCGCATCAGGCTCTCTGCTCAGCGGGGAGCCTGCTTCCCCCTCTCTCTCTGCCTGCTGCTCTGCCTATTTGTGATCTCTGTCAAATTTAAAAAAAATCTTTGGAAAAAAAAGAAGAAAACACGGTTGGATCTGTGCCCTTAAGAAACTCACCTTTTGGGATGCCCAGGTGGCTCAGTCAGTTAAGTGTCAACTCTTGATTTTAGCTCAGATCATGATCACAGGGCTGTTAGATTGAGCTTTTGCCCAGGGTAGAGCCTGCTTAGGATTCTCTCTCTCCCTCTCCCCTTTCCTCTCTCTCTTTCTTGCTGTCCCTCTTTAAAACAAACAAGCAAATACTCACCTGTAGGAGAAGACAGGTGAACAAATATGGATAATATGTAGGATTCCAATATATTATTATTATTTTTTTAAGATTTTATTTATTTATTTGTTAGAGAGCAAGCACAGGGAGACAGAGTGGCAGGCAGAGGCAGAGGGAGAAGCAGGCTCCCTGCCAAGCAAGGAGCCCAATGCGGGACTCGATCCCAGGACGCTGGGATCATGACCTGAGCCAAGGCAGCTGCTTAACCAACTGAGCCACCCAGGCGTCCCGGATTCCAATATATTATATGTACATCCATGTGCTTGACATACGAACAAATTCTCTATTTTGCAAATGCAATAATGCTACAAAAAGTTTCCTTTTATTTGCTGGAGAGCATTTATTACAAGTAAACCAAAATGAAAGCTTCTAATTCAGATTTCATTTGCAGAAAACATATGTTAGGTATTTTACTAGTATCATAACTTAAAGGAATATGTTTTGTCAAAACAAATGAAAGAAGCACATTCAAGTTTAGCAGACTTTTATGTTGTTAACATGTATAAAATTCATAATCCTGCAATTGTTAGTCATTGCTATTAATTTTCACTCCAAATTTATTTGGACTTTCTAGTATTTGTTTCCTTTTGCAGCGGGAGGGAGGCTTTCTAATATTCGCGCCTTATTTAGGTACATGCTCTTAGTTAAAACTGTTAGCTGAAAACCATGTATAAGAAATACACGAATACATGTATGAAGCAAGAACTAAATTACACACAGCTCGTTACACACAGATATTTTGCATATCAGTACATATACGACTTGTGTATGGGTGGAAATAGTTTGGGTTATGGGAAGACTCGCACAGCCAGGATGCTCCGTAACATCAGTGGCTTCACCCTCGAATTTTCTCTTGTGCAGCAGCAACCTGAGGGAGTCTCAGGGGCTTCCTATCCACAAGACTTGGCAACAGGTCCTAGAATTAACTGGCAGTCATAATGGCGCATACTTCCTAAACTGCTTCTAGAAACCGTGTAGGAAGACAAATGTGGAATTTAAGAAACAAAATCACGATTCAATCTTGGACGATGAATGGGAAGCGGGAGAACTGGGTGGGCCAGGCCTCGGAGAGTGAAGGGAAAGCCCGGCCGGGTCTGTGCGGCTGGGGGGCCACCAGGCGGCGGGCTGAGAGTGCAGGCAGAAATCCCCGGCCCGGCGCGGCGACCTACAGCTCCAGTTCTTCCACCAGACGGCGGCCGGGAGACAACAGTTCTTTACTACTCCATGGACGTCAGCATGTCTTCTGTGTGCACTACACTCGAACACAGTGAAGCGAGCAGTCCATCAGAAAAACGCTGGTTAAAATTATCCCGGCGGGCGGTGCCAGCAGGCGAAAGCCGGAAGAGCCGCCTTCACCATTCTCCAATAAGCCGGCTCCTCTCTTCCGCCGCCTTCCGCAGCTGTGGGCACCTGCCGTGCCAGGTCACACTCGGGATCGCAGTGCTGGGCTGCAGTGAAGCGCGGGCCAAGGGACGCTATTATCCAGCACCAGCCGGCGACCTCGGCGACCTCGGGGCGACCCCGGGCCGGAAGTGACGCAACTGCACCGAGCACTTCCGGAGCTGCGGAGACGGCTCCGCGGGAGGAAGGAGCGCGGGCCTTGACCGGCGTCGGCCCGTCGTCTCCGCCGCCGCCTCTGCCGGTGTCTGAAACCTCTGGCCCGGCCGGACCCGGTCTAGTCCGCCCGGGCTCGGCGGCCGCGGGCTGCGGCTCCCGGTAAGTGTGCGGCGCGGGTCGCGGCCTTGTTTACCCCGGCGGGCCGGGGAGGGGGGGTTGCCTCGCCGAGCGCCTCCCTAGCCTTACCGGGGCTCCGCCTTCATCGCCGCCCGCGAGGTCCCGATGCCCCCGGGCGCTGGGTCCCCGTCTCAGCGCCCACGCCACCCGCGGAGGGGCGGCTGAGGGCTACGACAAGGCGGCGGGCGCCTGGCGTTCCTCGGTTTTTCCTTCTCCTCCGGTCTTCCCAGCTCCCGGAGAGGTCGGAGGCCAGCGCCTCTGACCGGCCGGCGCCTCTGGGCCCTCCCCACCGGGCGCGCCGGGGATACGCGCGGCCTCCGGGGCTCCGCACTCTAGTTATCATTCGGAGCCCTCGCAGTGCCACCCGTGCAGTTAGTTAACGCTCGCCTGCGAAGGGTCCCCCTGCGCGTGGGCTCGGTGTCCTCGCGGCTGTCCCTGCGCCTCGATAGAAACGTGCGGCCCAGGAGCTGCGCCGTGGTCTCGCCGGACGCTGCTGTGCTAGCCGCGGGAGAGACAACCGTGTTATCGGATGACTTCACCTCTGTACTGATTGTTGCTCTGTCCCATAGAACTTTCTGCCACAATGGACATATTCTATACTTTTGTTCTTAAGTAGGGTAACCACTAGCTTCACGTGGTATTGAGCATTTGACTTATGGCTAATGCGACTGAAAAAAACGAATTTTAGGGTTTTGTTTAGTTTTAAAGTTAAAATTTAATAACCATACGGGGCTAGTGGCTACCGTATTAAACAGGCTAATATAATGTAAGGTTTTGAAACTAAGTTATTAGTTCATATTTTAAAAGTGCTAAGTAATTTTCTTCGGAGATGTAGCTTTAGTAAATGACCATTCAGAGCCAAATGTTATGTCTGGAGTAAACATCTTCAGACTCGCCAAAAAGTTTTCTCGGCAACTTTAAACTGAGAGAGAAGTCTTCCTTTAGCCCGGGGGGGGGGGGGGGGAGGTGTCACATCTCCTCAACATGTGACTTTCGTTCTGGGGGAAAAGTAATTTATTTTACTCCTTTTCTGTCTGGGGTGGAGAGATAATATTTAACATCTAAAGGAAATGGAAGCGTTGTCATTAGTTCTTTTAATAAGACAGTGACATTCAGGCCCCTTTGAACAATGTCAGCACTCTTTTGAGTAGAATTAGGGATATTTAATTTTGAAAAGATTAAAAATTACGTTTTTATTTAAATCTGGACCTAGTGGGACGCCTGGGTGGCTCAGTTGGTTGAGCAGCTGCCTTCGGCCCAGGTCATGATCCCAGCATCCTGGGATCAAGTCTCACATCCGGCTCCTTGTTCAGCAGGGAGCCTGCTTCTCCCTCTGCCTCTGCCTGCAACTCTGTCTGCCTGTGCTGTTTCGCTCTCTCTCCCTCTCTCTCTGACAAATAAATAAATAAAATCTTTAAAAAAAAATAAATCTGGACCTGGAACTCCCACTGGGTATGAAATGACTTTCTCTTTTTTGGAGGGGAGTATGAAGTTTTCCCCTGCTTCTTGAGTATTTAGTTAGTGAGAAGCCTTTGGGCAACGTCTAAGTTCAGTTCAAATCCTGGGGAGAAAGCCAGAGAAAGTGGAAACCTTGGTCTTCTGTTTGTTGCGATTCTGGAGGTAGCTTTGTGGATAGTATTAGGTTCTCTGAAAGGGTGGTGGGGAGTTATAAATCCCTGTAGCCAGTGGATCTGGTGGAAGTATTAATTCTGGGTGATACCAGTTGCTAACACTGTGATCCTGGCAAGTTATTTAACCTTTCTGAACTGTGTGGCTTCCTCATTTGTAAGAAGGGAAGCATAGCCACTTTGTAGGGTTGTGAAGATTTGATGAGAATGAGTCAAATCTGAAATTGGCCCTCATTAAATGAGAGCAAATATTGGTAGTGAAATACTGTAGATGGGAGCAATATTTATGAATTTTATTTTCCCAGTAAGCAATATCTTAAATAAAAATACAGGTAAAAGAAAAAAGACATTAAGGGGCTCCTGGGTGGCTCAGTGCGTTGAGCCTCTGCCTTCAGTTTGGGTCATAATCTCAGGGTTCTGGGATTAAGCCCCATGTGGGGCTCTCTGCTCAGCGGGGAGCCTGCTCCCCCCCACCCCCCGCCTGCTTCTCTACCTACCTGTGGTCTCTTTCTGTCAAATAAAATCTTTTTTTTTTTTTGTAAGATTTTATTTATTTATCCCAGGACCCTGAGATCATGACTTGAGCCGAAGGCAGAGGCTTTAACCCACTGAGCCACCCAGGTGCCCCAAATAAATAAAATCTTTAAAAAAAAAAAAGATTTTTAAAAAATCGTTCTTTACTGTTTTAGAAATAATCTTCTATAATCATTGTTTAGACCTTGATTTTCATTTGGTTTATATTTACTTGTCCATGTTTGAAGTATTTTTTTTTTAAGATTTTATTTATTTATTTGTTAGAGAGAGGGAGAGAGCAAGCACAGGCAGACAGAGTGGCAGGCAGAGGCAGAGGGAGAAGCAGGCTCCCTGCCAAGCAAGGAGCCCAATGTGGGACTCGATCCCAGGATGCTGGGATCATGACCTGAGCCGAAGGCAGCTGCTTAACCAACTGAGCCACCCAGGCGTCCCTGTTTGAAGTATTTTTTTGGAAGTTACAAAGTTTAATTTTCTGAGAAATCCTATAGTATAAAGAAATAGGCATAAG